>JAECUM010003982.1:0-44176 GCA_016617855.1 Megalonaias nervosa | reverse complement strand
TATATATATATATATATATATATATATATATATATATATATATATATATATATATATATGGATAGTATGTATGCTGTATCAATGATATACAACAAGATGTATAAATTATTCATTAAATGGAAACAGGGCTTGCCAAGTTTCCATTTAATGAAATATTTATATGAGTGGTATATCATTGATACAGCATACATACAATGCATATATTTTATTTATATCACAAACAAATACACATATTTGCCCTTTAAATGCAGTTAGGATATGTTCCGGGCATCTGTGTATTGAATGAGCAAATGAACTCCTCACATCTCTGCAAGTGTGTCTGCTACAAAATGTAGTTCTATGCCTTATCTTGTTGTTCACAATCACATTTACAAATTGATAAGCTGATTGTTTTCTTTTTGAGTTTCTATTTTTATTCACATTGATTAAATCAGTATAAGACATGCTTATGATTTAAACATGAAAGATTGTTTTTATGAAGAAAGTAGAGAACTACAAAGACATTATCTTCTTGCACACACTGAACGCTCAGGCATTCTTGTACTGGCATATAGAAATTTGCATCCAACAGAAACTAACTGAAATGACAAACCAACAAGAGGTAATTAAAATATTTAAATATATTTACAGTTGATCTAAGTCTTTATTCTGCTTTAATTAACATTACTACCAACCATAAATTTCTCTCTCTCTTCCCTTTTCCTTTGTATGGTTTGACTTAACTTCACCATCATTCATAGATACAGATATCGTCGTATTACATAAGCGAAAATCCCCAATGCTTGTATTTTCAAGGAATTTCACCCATATCTTGCTATGATGGTCCAGAGAGAGGGAGAGAGAGAGAGAGAGAGTGAGAAATAGAGAGAAAGAGAGTGGGGGAGAGCCATTTGGACATTTTCATATTTAATTAATAATAATTAATTTTTAGAACATTACAATAGGTTTAAGAAACAATAACACAACAAGAACAAAGCATTAAATACGTTACAGTATGTGTGCCTCGTAACCAACAAACTTAACTTATAGTATCGACAGGCTATTGTAACTATGTATCACTGATATCATGAACAAAGTAGATAGATCCCAAGGAAAGTGTAAACATATTGTTACGACAAATCATATTCTTGTAGGTTACTTGGTGCAAGTTCAGTTTTAAGGTTTTCATCCAGCCCAAATTGTTTTTCTCTCTCAGTCCATATTTCTGCATAATATATGTTGCCCCTTATGCAGGATAGGGGAGATGGGAATGGAAAAAATAAAGAACTGTGATAAAATTTGTGTACCATGTTAAATTCATTTAGAAAACGGGGATTATTAATACTTTTTATTGTTATTTTCATACGTCATTAATGATTAATGAGTGAAAATTCATCATTGATCTATAGGCCTGCAGTTGAATGTTTATATATTCGTATTATTGTGCCATGGACAGATCACAATTTGATATACCAATAGTATTGGTATATCAATTTGCTTTATACCAACACTTTAAAAGCTATGTTATTTTTAATGTATGTTATATATATATATAGAGAGAGAGAGAGAGAGAGAGAGAGAGAGAGAGAGAGATGATGAATCTTTATGCTGTGACAACATCGTTTAAATTTGGTCATAAAGTATTTTGAATTGTGAATGTACCTGAAATTTTTGTGATCTCTAACCCCTCCATCATCCCTCTTGCTGATGGATACCATCACAGCAACATAACTACAAAAAAATTTTGAGTTTCCACCCAGCAATTTAGAATGAAAGGTGGTAACAGATTTATAGACTGGCAGAGAGATTGAAGGTAATTTCTGACTTATTTGTTACTTAGATCAAAATAAT
Source organism: Megalonaias nervosa (assembly GCA_016617855.1). NCBI lineage: Eukaryota > Metazoa > Mollusca > Bivalvia > Unionida > Unionidae > Megalonaias > Megalonaias nervosa. The sequence goes on along the minus strand of JAECUM010003982.1, from coordinate 42,346 downwards.
GCAACCTGCAGTCCCTACAATTGGATCATATAATGTGTTTACAATATTGCATAAACACACTGAACATTTATCTCAACTGACCTATATCATTTAATACTAATTTTTGTCTTAAATTAGTGTACACATGTCTATAATGAAAAAAGTGAGTCAATCCCTTGGACATAAACAAAAAACAAAATTGCCACAAATAGAACACCTGTTTACTATTACAGAATGTTCAATGGAAGTATAGCAGAAGAGACAATAAAATCAAGCCCAGCACATTTGCATCAATAATAATTTTTTATTAAGAAGGTTGCATACAAACATTTCATATAAAGCAAACTAATTAATAAATTATATAAAGTGAACTCATGATCTTTGAAAGTTTGCTAATGCCACAATTACTGAAATCTATTACATAATGGGTTATTTTCACTGCTGTTAATTTTGATAAAATCACAAAGAAAATGGATACATTTCTTGTCATGCTTGTATTCTGCAGACTCAGGGACAAAACAAAACTGTACGCTAACTTATGTTGATATATACATGTTTTTTATGTTTAAAATCTGGACTAAAAGCTTGTTAAGGCCCAAGTGGGTCTGATATCACTCACCAGTGACATAATGGCTGTTATCAGAAAAGCTATCATGATGCTAAATACTAAACATTCAGGCAACAATCGTGGGTACAAAACAATTATGATTAGTAGTAAAAATAATGTCAATTTAGCATATGAGATGCAAAACTAGCAAAATGTAGGGGTTTTTTTAGGGATGGGGTAAACCTTACTTTAAATTACATGATACTTGCCTGTTACTATTGCATTGCTTCCTTTTTCCAAGAGGCTAAGTCCCCATGGCAAGCTAAATATTACCACTTCAAATTACTATTGGAGAGCCAGAATTGAAGAGTACATGATCCCATTCTGCCTCCTCTGTCATATCAAACATATGGAATACCATCATCTTTTAAATTTCACAAATACAGGACATTGGCATGGAATGGGAGGGAATCTTTGCAGTAGTACCAGGTAAATATTACAAAATTAGGTTACACTCACCCACCCCAAAAAACAAAACTGCATTTTAATAAAATACATTACCTTCTAATATTGTATTGGGGGCCTTGGGTGGCCTGGTGGTCAAAGGCACACGCCTTTACAGATCATTCCTATTTCACCTCTGTCCATGTGGGTTCAAGTCTCGTTCTTGGTCAAAGTGGGTATGTGAGAAAGCTTGCTAGTAGCTTCCTGTGGGTTGGTAGTTCTTTCCGGGGTTTTCCTGGGTTCTTCCAATACCAAATATACTGTCTGCCATGTATAGCCTATTACATACTGAAAATGGCACTCAAAGCCGTAACAACCAATCAGCTATTGTATTACTGAATTAACCAGTGAATACAGAGGCTAACAGCCTGAACAAAACTGGCTTTGAAAACAACTGCACTACCCCTTAAGTAGGAGCATTCACTACTGTACTAGGCTGGTAGAAGGTTGGATCATATACTAAGCCATCACTATAGGACATACTGGAAAAATGCTTTTGCTTTGATGTGTGAAAGACTGAACGTGAAAGGAGGAGAAGGTAGTGTGAGACCATCAGAAGGTTGCTGTCATAATGTCATCCATGTGATTCAAGTAGGCATATGATACAGCAATAGCCCTAACCTCATTAGCAATAGCCCTAATCTCATTAGCAATAGCCCTAACTTCATGCACTTTAATTCTCACGGAAGAGAGGTCCCTCTTGGTGAGGGACAGATAAGCTCTATCTATAGTCAGGATAACCAGCTTAGAAATGGTGGCTGCTAAATTATCAGAGAAGATCATGAAAGGTTGATAGAGACAATTCTAACAGTTCCTTCTGCCTTTAGAGGAAGCCAAATAAAACCTAAATACTGTAATTGGGCAAAGGAGCCTATACTGATCATCCCTAGCACAGACATGACTGACAATGGGGATCTTAACAGTAAGTGGAGCTACTGAAGGTAGATGATTCTTAGCCAGAAACACAGGTTGGCAAAGAAGAGAAACTGAATTAGAGAACTTTAAACAACCTTTTTTCACTGACAGGGCATGAAGCTCATTCCACTAGGGAAAACAGGAAAACATTCTTAACAGTAAGGTTCTCAGATGAATCTTCACTCAATGGTTCTGAAGGGGGCTTAGACAATGCCCGCAAGAAAACATGAAAGATTCGAACCAGGCATTAGTGAGCAAAATACCAGGCTCTGGAACACACAATACATGATGAGATCAGACAGCACCCCGAATGGCAGCACCCCAAAAAATCTTAAGCGTGTTAGAAAGGGCTGTTTTGTAGCCCTTAATGGTAGATACAGAACATTCACTTTCCTCAGAAAGGAAGAGAAGACAGTCTTACATTTAAAAGGGACACCTATTACAGAAGATACACCCTGGTAGGGCTAGGAACACTATCTGCATTTCTAAGTTTTTTATGTGAAAGGTCAATCCTTCCCGAGACCATAATCCCTAAAGAACTACCCTCTCTGGCACCAGATATGCACTCCAACTTGAATCTGAAGCTTCTGTGTACAGAAAGGAACTAGGTGTGAATTGGGATTCTGGTCAGAAACCAGTCACAATTTAGCCATTTAATGCCAGTGGTGGTGAAAATATGGTCTCAGGGGGATTAGAACTGATAGTTTGTCCTTGTGTGGTCTGCAGTTTGCTAGATGTGATGTGATGTGATTATGATTTTTAACGTAGCTTTAACAATTTTTCAGTCATATCGCTACGATGTCTGCAGTGTGGCAGTTTATAGTGATATCTAGCACTGGGGCATCATGCCGCAGACATGTAGCATGATGTCCCACCAGTCACATTATCCTGACACCAGGCCGACCAGTCCTAACACTAACCTCTTAATGCTGAGCGCCAAGCGAGGCAGCTGTTAGTACCATTTTTTAAAGTCTTTGGTATGACTCGACCGGGGATCGAACCCACAACCTCCTGCATCCGAGGCGGACGCTCTAACCACTAGGCCACCGGAGCGGTCGCAGTTTGCTAGAAGCAGAACTGGAGCAGGTACAAGTACAAAATCTTTCTATGGGAACTAATTCTGAAATTGAATTCAGAGTTACCAGGAGACAATGGTAATAGACAGCCAACAATTACGATGGGCAGAATTTAGTTGATCCTCCCAAGACTGGTGAGGAAATTCATACCAATATATTAAGTTCTGAGAAGGGATGAGATCTGACTTATCTAGGTTTGGAATAAGACCAAAACAGGTCATTGTTGACCAAAAGAGGGACAGGTTCTTCGTAAAAGAATCCCTGAGGATGATGTGCATACACCAGTCAATGAAATACTAGAGAATGGAGATCCTTAAGTCCTCAAATGGGTTTCTTTAAAATTTATCCAAAGGACACATGTGAGTGTAAAACACAGGCTTTTTGTTAGGCCAGCTGGTATAATTAAGCATGAAAACATGTGTTCACAATCCAAACATTTGATGGATTATGCAACTGCTCAAACTCACAGAGATCAAAAGACAGTCAGCTTTTGTGAGAGATCTTTGATGATTAGGGGATGAAAATAAGCTTCCAGTGCTATTGTTAGAAGCATATAAACCATAATGGATATCACAAGTTCAGTGTATATCTATGCAAAATTATTTTTTTTACCACTGGAGATAGCTTTAATTCAATATCTTAAAATAACAATTAGCAGATTCTTCTTATTTATATTGAAAACAAAGAAAATTAATTTAAAATAACCTTACATAAAATGGGATATGATAAAATAAAAGCTTCTTTTTGTTGTTGTTTGACTGTTAAGTCTGAAGTTGACCATGACATCACTAACTGGTATGGTTTCTGTGGCACGTGAATGGCTGATCACGTCAATTTGTACTCCGAAATGTATGTGGCACATTTGACGGTAGATACCACTTGGGTTTACTTGATCAATACAGGATGTGCTGCAGTTCTGAGATTTCTGCTGCTCACACTTCTGCTCTGCCTGTCTTCCATTCAAAATCTGTATGAATAAGACTCCACCTGGTGGAGCAATCCTGTGTGAGATCTTCCCAAGACTCAGGGTAAATGTTGAAGTGTTTCAGGGAAGACTTGAGGCAATCTCTGACGCTTTCTTCTGACCACCCAAAGATTACTTTCCCTCCTTCAGCTAGCCACTGAAGATCTTCTTTGGTAGTCACTCTTCAGACATCTGGGTGACGTGGCCTGCCCATTTCATCTGCGATTTCATCAGCACAGTGTGGATGCTGAAGATAATGAAATATTCCTTTCATACTGGCAGTAAATACAATGGTATTTCTGTCCTTGGATCTTTTTCCCCAGAGCGATCTTCACCCTTGACAGTGTACCTGGACTCACTTGTTTCAAGGAAAAAAATTTTGATTCACATGATATGCCTTTATCTAAACAATGTTTAATTTGCATACCTGAAGTGGTCACTGCTGATACTCTTCAGTGATCATTAAAGAAATTTCAATTCATACTCTACAGAGATTCAAACCCTGGTCATGGAAAGTGCTATCCCTGAATTGTACAGAAGAATGATTGATAATACAATTAATATTTAATACAAATAATTTCTATCATACGGGTTTCAGAATTTTTAATTTGTACTCTAAGGAGATTCTAACCCAGTAGACTACAAATTAAAAATTCTCTAACATGTATGAAAGTATTTGTGGATCTTAGTCATTATTGAACTCATCTGAGATCTTAATGATATACATCTACATTCCATGTTTGATAAAAGCTGGATCAGTTGTTGTTGTTGTTATAGGGTTTCAAGGCCATTTTTCAGCACAAGATAGGTTATACATGGCAGCTAGTATTAATGATGGAGAAAGAACCAGGGAAAACCCCGGGAAGAACCACCGACCCACATGATGCTACCAGCAAGCTTTCTCACATAACCAACATTGGCCAAATCCGAGACTCGAACCCATGCAGACAGAGGTGAGATGGCAGTGATCCATAATAGTGAGTGCTTTAGACCACTCGACCACTCGGGGCACCCAGGATCAGTAATATAAGTTCAAGATTGATAGCAAGCAACTGCTGATATATGGATGATAAGTGACAGACAATGCACAACACATAATGGATGCAGCACCATGCCTTAAACTCAACTGTTCTTATTGCCAGCGGAGCTCAAGTCAATAAAAACATTTGTAACGAGATCAATTGTGACATAATTAAAAATCAATTATATCATTACAAAATTTACTCCATCTGTATATTTGAACAAGGACAGTACAACCATCCTTAGCAAATTATGACAAAAGCGTTTTACATGTTCAGCAAAAGAGTTTTGTGTCTTACTGCACAGTAGTACATGAAGGTCAGTTACCAAAGTAGCTGGGGTAAAGTGTTCTGCCCAGGAATATATCACAGTAGCTGACCCAGGCTAGTTTGATAGTAGGATTCGAACCAAGAAAAATCAAATACCTTTCAAAAATAACAAGTGTATGTTAATCAACAAAAGTGTCACTTTCATGATACTAAGGAGAAATTGACCTATTTTCACCAATAGTATTTAAATTATTAATATAATACACAGCTATTTCAGTCAACTTTAGTACAAATAATATACATGTACATAAAGTGAAATCCAATTATAACATGCTTTGTTGTAACACAAATTTGGATGGAACATGATTATGGCATGGCTACTGATATTTTCACAATGATTTCAGCAATTTCCATAAGTACTATAAACAAGAATTTGATGTAACAATTTGTTAAGATGTCCTTTGTTAGTGAAGAAAAATCTTATCATTGTGTCTTTCCTTATATGAATAAAGCTGCTAAACATTTCTATTTGTGCATGTTTAACTGTAGTCTGCACTGCAATGCTCAGTATTTCAAGCTGTGCAATTTTAAGCAATATAAAACTGTTTTCATTTTTGCATGGAAACATTCATTAATTTTGACACAATTTGAAGCATTAAATAAACAGTCTAAATTTGTACAAATTCATCCCCCTAAAATTATTGTCAAATTTCCAAACTTCTTTTAACTGAAGTAGTAATGTATCATTAATTACACTGACACAGAACAGAGAAACAAATCCACGAAAACTGAAGGATTTTGCCTTTAAAATAAATAATTTTCAAAAATCTCTGTTTTATCAGTAGATATAAGAAAATATTTCACTTGTGAAGTGGAAACAGCCACTTGTGACAATACAATTTCTCCACTTCACTCGTGAAATATTTCGTTATATCTACTCAAAAAATGCAGATATCCTCTCTCTCTCTCTCTCTCTCTCTCTCTCTCTCTCTCTCTCTCTATATATATATATATATGGTATGTGAAGGGTATAAACAGGAAAATTATGAAATTTTAATTCTTTGATTCAGCTGTGAAACTTTGTCTCTTTATTGAAGGTAGGCATCTTTTGGGGGTGTGGGTACTTTTTCTGGATCCAGTCCTATTTTGTGCATTTGTACCGCTATATCGAAAAGGTAATCATAGCATTCACACCTGGAAAGAAAAAAAACAAACCCGAGCTAAATACAATATATTTTTAAAGAGGCTATTACAGCCATTGTGGTAGTAAAGATAAAGCAGGTATTTAAACCCTGTTCTGATAATAGTAAATCTACAGACCAGAGTAACAAGTAGTCAAAAGTCAGTATAGCTCTGATACCACATCAGTATATTTAATCTTATTGGTATAGCTGAATACTAGAAAACAAAAAATTACTGCATACAATGATCTTAAGACAACAATTTGGATTGACAAACATACAAACTGACTTAATTACAAGTAATGTCCTCAGTTTTTAATGGCAAAGTTTGCTCTCGTACATAAAAAAAATTAAGTGTAAAATTCCACACCTTGAAAATTGATTTTCTTACTTCATTCTACAAGTTCAAAAAATGCATCTATCATGCAGATGCCATATGTTAATCAACTATTGTATAACATGGTTTTTATAGCATCACTGTGTAACCCACTACATTTCTTTTGTAGTTACTGACAGCTCTTGTAAAAAGTTATGTCCCTTAGCTGTGATCAATTGGTTACATGCAAGTAATGTAACAACAGTGGTGAGTGTTTATTATGACTGGTGTCAACATTACTGATTCTAATGTCATTTATGATTCTATCTTACAAAAAATTATGCAGCTTAGAATGCAATAAGGAGTGAAACAATATACAGTCAAACCCACATATCTCGACCTCAGTTATCTCGAGAACCCCTGTATGTTGAGCGTTTTGGTCCAGTCCCGAAAAAATCCTTCTTTGTTATGCTAATTTTCCCCTGCTTATCTCGACTCCTGTTAAGTCAATAACCCCGTTATGTCGGGCATAAGTTTCAGTCTGAAGTAACATGTGGACCCGCTTAATTTGAAGAAATGCAACGTTTAATGTCCATCTCAGAGATATTTTACAACAACTGATCCTGCGTTTGTGCTACTACCGATACCTCGTACCGCAAGGATGGAAAAAGTTGGTACAAGACCAAATTTTAACGGTACAAATGCTAATCAACCAATCTCTTCAATGCATGGTTTATCACTTGCATTGAGTGGAGAAAATTATATTGTAAATAGTATTTTAGAGTAAGGAAATTTAATGAATGCGTTTCTGACCTTTACGGCAGCTGCATTCATAATGGACAGCGTCACATGTCGACACCATGACAATATAGTTTGTTCCACACTGCATCGCGAATTTTACTGATCTGTAACTCAGTAAATTATCAGGTCAGCATCATAAAACATGGCTAATAATACCTGATTTGTGTTACACTAAATATTTAAAATGAATTAGGTACTTGTAGCTACATTTAATGACGCTAACCTGAAATCTGACAGAATTTACAGATAGGGTAAAATTCACAATGCTTTTTTTTTAGAACAAACTAGAGTGTAATCGCATTCCAATATCATCACAGTCAGTCACCAACTTAATTCATACACAATTAAAACTTTCTTTCTGAGTTCAAAGTAAATAGTTAAAGTGTTTCCATGCTTGGAGCGAGTGTAAGCTTTCAAATTCAGCATGATCACGTGACTTAAAATCATCTATAAATAGAAACCGGCAAAATTCCCAACCCAGCTGGTACCCACCCCACCCCCACCAAAAGATGCGGTTATTAATTTGTTTTGAATAAGAGTATATAAAAGCACCAATGTTTTTATTTTAAATCAACGTGCCCAATATTTTTTAAACAGCAGTTGTCCAACGCTCTGCTATGATTACAGATTCTTCAGCGCAAACGCAACGAAGCAGCCATTGACTGGTAAGAGTACCGTCTATGAAACAGAAAGCGGATTGCTTTCATTTGTATTATTTTATACTTAATCAAATATCAAAGCCTTGCACTCCATCAGAGTGTTACGCCAACACTTCCTCTGGCGCTATGTTGTTGCCGATGGTCACTGATCAAAGTCCGGGGGGGGGATATGGGAATACAACTGTATGAATAGAAAATGTCGGCTTCTTACAGAATTCGATGTTGAGACGGTTAACTTTAAAGACTTTAAGCACATTTAATAATTTGTCAGTACATGAATACCAACAGAACAGAGGCACATTTTATCGGTAAAAACTGACATACAGGTGATGATCAACAAAAGCGATCCATTTTCATGCGCAGTTTTGGTCAGTTACATTTTGCTACAAGTCAAAGTCAACACTAACAAAAGAAAATCCTTTTAAAAAAACGAAACAAACAAAACAAAACCCAACAGTACAGTCCTACATGTACATGTACTTAAATTAGCCTAGATTTTGGTCAGCGTGGAAAAATAATTGCCTTGCTGAGGCTACCAAAGGGATGAGGCTATTCATAGGGAAAAGAACTTTAAACCACTGACATTCTTATAGTAACTTAAGTGGTGTAAAAATGTGACTTGTTACTTAATCTCATTTAAAAGACCTCCAATCTTTTTTTTTTTATCTGCAACCTGGTATAACTGAATTATTATTTTTATTGTGCATTAGAAATGCCATTTGTTTTTAGAAACAAAACTTCTAATTTTTGGTGTCTCAGATGCATAAGAATAGTTCTGCAGTACACTCAACTAAACCCTGATATCTTGGGACCCGGTTATGTCTGACGATTTTTTTTACACCCCCGATGTAATCGAGATAACCGGGTTTGACTGTAATGTAAATCAATGACATTATTTGTACAATAGTGTTTTCTTTTCTTGCTTTATCTACTTTTTTTTCTACTTTACTATTCCTACTTTTTAAAAAAATATTATGTTGAAGATTGATTCCACACTGCATGAACAGCCACAGTCAACCAAATTCAGACAGTCTCTGTGGTGTGGAGCTAGGATCTTATGAAGATAGAAACAACATGGACTAAAGAGACAGCTAATGTGTGAGAAAGAGCAAGCTTCATTCAAGTTATGAAGATAAGTCAAGGATACAGGTAAAGGTTTTATTGCTTCAGTTATTCACCTAAATTTAGTACTGTTATTCTTCAATAAATATCCTATTTTCCCAACATTTTCCTTATTTTTCTGTATTGAAAATAAATTCCACTGTATTCCACATTTTTCACAAAAGGTTTACGGAAAAGGGAAGCAGCCACAAAACCCTACCCACTAGTTAATTCTGAGGGTTAAATCAATCCCCAAAAATGGATCTAACATGTGTTTTGCTCACTCACCCATACTTGAATAAGTGAAAGCACCTTCAAAGTGAAGAGCTCATAGCATAACTACAAGGAGCTTTCTTGGTATGTACAATCATGTACATGTGACAGGAACATCATATTTGACATTATTTGTGTACACTATGAAAAGCTTATACCTTATAAACTTACCTCAAAATAATCTTTTAAATGCTCATTGCTAGTGTTAAGCAGGATTTAATTTTCACTATAACATATACAGTTTCAAACTTATACATTCTTATGCGGCAACATTACACTGGTAAGGCATATCATGTTACCCATTTTTTTGGCTACCTATCTGTCAGTTATATAACACCTTGGTTAAGTTTTGCATTTGGGTCAGTTTTCAGGCAATGCAGTGCAGCATGTTTGTATTTGGGTCAGTTTTCAGGCAATCAAGTGGGGCATGTTTGTATTTGGGTCAGTTTTCAAGCAATGCAGTGCAGCATGTTTGCATTTGGGTCAGTTTGCAGGAATGCAGTGGAGCAGGCATTTTCCATGAGCACACTTCTAGATAAATATCATGGCAGAGTAAATAGTGTCAGATTTTTTGTCTGTCTGTGCACAATAAGTTCAGGCATCTTCAGAAATGCATGCAAAACAAAGATAAAGCCCAAAGATTATATGCCCCCAAAATTAAGATTTGAAAAAGATTTGATAATACCATTAAATTATTAGAGATGAAAAACATGTTTAATTGACCTTCAATATTTTACTTTTCACCTTAAAGTTGTTTTTGGTAGTTTGTTCAATTCAAGCACAAGAAAACCATTCATGTATTTAATAAAATTATTCACTTTCAATAAAATGTAAAACAATTTACGAATAACTACCCTACATTTGTGCGAAGTTCTAACTTTGCATTGCATTAAAAATTAGACATATATCACTTGTCATTTTAAATCATTCTGTAAACTCAACAGTGCGAGAGATTTTAAGAGAACCAAATTCTGTATTCGTACACACATGTATCTTCTCCGTTAAGCACAAAGTACAGAATATACTTGCTTATTATATGTTGAGTTCAACTGCAAAACATGGACCCTACAACTGCAACAACATAAACTCTGATATGCCATCCCATAATGTGCTGGCAGATCAGGTTCCATGTTCTTTGTTCTCCTGATTCCTCAAAATAAACTGCACAGACCCAGATCTGACAGTGTATTGTGCAATGACAGATCTGGGTCTATGCAATGGGACTTGGCTTACAAGTGAGTACACTATGGATGGTACCATTAAGTTGTTTTCTTGAAAATTAATAGATCTGAATAGGATTTGTCCTGTAAGTAAATCATTTACTTAACACAAGAATTTCAAGGTATTAATAAGAAATGAATACTAGTCATTTGCCTATTTCCCCAAGATAATAATGATGACAATTTCATACATAATTGGCACTATTCAGTCTTTCAATACACAAAGTAAACACTCTTAGAACAGGTAAACACATGACTTTGACCTTGACAGCAACCATTTATTGTTACCATAACAAGCTTGTCACTACTTGAAAGTCTAGTTAAAATACCAATATTTGGGTCACTGAAGAGTACCTTCCAGAAAATAAGTCAGCATGTACATAAAAATAATTTCTTGTCATATAAGCTGAATACGGATTTTCTAGCACATTTACAAAATTTCAATATCTTCTGAGCAAAAGTGATTTTCTTTATTGGCAAGAATATTTAGTAAAAATAAATGCCTAAAGAAAAAGCAAGGTTCATTCTTCTGCAGTTGTAGATTTATTTGTTTAATTTTCTACCAGAGAAACATTTAAACTGAAGTCTTCATATTTGGCAAACAATTTACTGTTATTTCACTATTTTCATGGGGTACCAAGTTTTCTAGATTTAATGTGGTTGTCAAATTGCTGTCTGGGTAGTGCCAATGAACAAAAATCCTATTGTGCAAAGGTAACCATGGTAACTCAACTGGTAGAGTGTTGGACCTGTAAACCAAAAGCTGTGTTGTCAATACCTGCCCAGGCCAACTACCTTCATGTGTCCTTAGGAAAGGCAATTAGCTACCATTTCCTCAGTATGATATAGCCAAATAAAGTGCTAAAAGCACCAATAAAAACAAGAGCCCCTTGAAGGAATTGATGCTCTACTGCCTGAAAAGAATTTCCAGTCATTCAGGACAGGAACAGTTCTTCCTGATTGGCACCAATTTCCTTTACGACATACTGGGCATCATTAGAGGACTTTCAGTGAAACCCCGATGTTGATGTGACCATTCATTGAAGATAATTAGTCACAAGATTTTCAAGATGTTCATTGTGACAACCATATTTTAGGTCAGATTAGCACCATTTTTATTTAGGATCAACTAGATGTATAATTAGTCTTCTGGTGAAAACCCCGTGTTGATATGACTTTCCATTTAGGAAGAATAGCAATAACAAGATATTTAAGATGGTTGCCTTGATGGTTTAATGGATGTCAGATCAGAACCATTTTCATTTAGTAACAACTTGACTTCATAGAAAGTCTTCAGGTAAAACCCAATGTTGATGTGACTTTCCATTTAGGATGAGTTGCAATAAGATTTTCAAGATGGCACTGCAGTAGCCATACTGGATATCAAATCAGCACAGATTTTATCAAAGACCAACCAGACATATACAAGGTCTTCAGTGAAAACACCACGCTGATATGAGTTTTCATTTAGAAGGAGTAGAAAAAGCAAGATTTTCAAGCTGGCTGCTGTGGTGGCCATGACAGACGTCAGATTGGCACCATTTTCATTTAGGACCAACTTGACATCATAAGAAGTCTTTCACTGAAACCCCTATTTTGATACGACTGCTCATTGAAACTAGAGTATCGATAACAATATTTTCAAGATGGCCACCGTGTTTACTATATTGATATGTGGATGGTACCATTTTCATAAAAGACCAAAAAAACATTGTAAGAAGTCTTCTGGAGAAAACCCAATGATGATATGACTTTTTATCTACCATAGTGAGGAGTTGCAATAAGAGTTTCATGATGGCCACTATGGCAGTCATATTGGATATCAGATCAGTGCAATTTTTATTTAAGACCAGCTTGACCCCATTAGTGGTCTTCTGGTGAAAACCCCAAGCTGATATGTCTATCCATTCAGATGGATTAGCAATGACAAGATTTTCAGGATGGTCACTGTGGTGGCCATACTTGACCTCAGTTTGGCACCATTTTAATTTAGGATGAACTTGACATCATAAGAAGTGTTTTCAAGAAAATCCCATCAAGTTTTAGTATTGCTAACAAGGTTTCAAGATGGCCATATGGTGGTCTTACTGGATGTCCAGGAGATACAATTTTCATTTTGAACCAACTAGATATCGTAAGAAGTCTTCTGACAAAACCCCCATGTCAATATGACTTTCCATTCAGGAGAGAGGCAATAACAATATTTTCAAAATGACTGCTGTGGTAGCCATACTGGAGGTCAGATCAGCATCATTTTCATTTCAGACCAACTATACATTATAATTAGTCTTTCAGTGAAAGCTCCATCTTGATAAGGCCATCTGTTCAGATGGAATAGAGTTAACAAGGTTTATAAGATGGCTGCTGTGGTGGTCATACTGGATGTCTGAGCAGCACCGTTTTTATTTAGGACCAACTAGACCTTGGGATGAATGTGTGTATAATGTTTCAATTCAATCCTCCAAGTATTTCAGGTGGAGGAGTGAAATAAACATGTTCTAATGGCTGAATGAATGTTTGACGAGAGATGACATACAACAGGCCATCTGAGCAGCACCGTTTTTATTTAGGACCAACTAGACCTTGGGATGAATGTGTGTATAATGTTTCAATTCAATCCTCCAAGTATTTCAGGTGGAGGAATGATAACAAACATGTTCTAATGGCTGAATGAATGTTTGACGAGAGATGACATACAACAGGCCATCCCATAAGCTCTTCTGGTCTATGACCAAGAGAGGTAACCAATCATCCAATCATTTGTGAAAACAGTTTTAGCCCCTTACCTGAAAACTAAAATTACTAATAAGAATGCTATTTTTTTCAAAATGAAGACAAGAGACTCTCAAAAGGACTGATGCACAACTGTCTAAAAATAATTTCCAGGAATTCAAGATAAGCCCATTATTTTAAAATGCTAAGTGTCGAAATCATCTCTGATAATTCTTGAATTTATAAGAGTTTGAAGTAGCTACTGCGGCAGCCATATTAGATATATGCAGCCATATTGGATATAAGCAGCCATATTGGATGAAAGTAAGATACAAGTACTAACAAGAATACTATTTTTTGGTGTGCAAAAATCAAGACAAGAGTCCCTTGATGGATTTAATGCTCAAGTGTCCAAAAAGAATTCAGGTTAAGCCCATTTTTTTTTACTGCTGAGCATTTAAAACATCTCTGATATTCTTTAACACTAATAATTTCAAATCAGCCACCATGACGGCTACACTGGATTTAAGATCAGAACTATTTTTCATTTAGGACAAACCGGACACCATTAAAAGATTTTTTGGTGGAAACCTGATATTGATATATGTTCATTGTGGAGGCCATATTTGAGGTCATATTGGAACTATTTTCATTCAGGACAAGCTAAATATCAAAAATAATCTTCTGGTGAAAACCCCATGTCAGTATAACTTTCTATTTAGAAGGAGCAGATTTTCAATATGGCTGCCATGGTGGCAATATTGGATTTCATATCAGCACCATTTTCATTTAATACTATGACACAAGAAGTCTTATGGTGGAAATCTAATGCTGATATGACTTTCCATTATGCAAGAGTAAAGATAACATACTGGATATCAGATTGGTACAATTTTTATTTAAGACCAGTCTGACATCACAAAAATGTCTTCTGGTGAGAACCCAAGCTGATATGACTTTCCATTCAGGAGGAGCATCAATAACAAAATTTTCAAGATGGCTGCTGTGATGACCATACTGGATGTCGGAATGGCACCATTTTTACTCCGGACCAACTCACCATCATAAAAAATCTATTAGAGGAAACCTTATGTTGATATGACCATTCATTCATGCTGGATAACAAAATTTTCAAAATGGCTCAGTGGTGGCCATATTGGATATCAAATCAGCACCATTTTTACTGAGTACCAACTAGACATTATAAGAAGCCTTTATTGAAAATCCCATGTTGATATGACCAACCATTCATGGTGAATAGCAATACCAAGATTTTCAAGATGGCATTGGAGTCATATTAGCATCAATTTCGTGCAGGACCAACTAGACCTTGTCAGGAATGTTTACAGCTGAGGAGGAGTAGCGATAACAAACTTGTGTTAATAGACAGATGGACATTAGCCAACAGACAACTGGTCATCAATAATAATAATAATAATAATTCAAAAAATAAATATCCTAATGTTTCACCAGCAATCAGCCTTCAGGCAGAAAATACTAAGAACAAAAATTATACACACATAGTCTTTGCCTTCTCCCATGTTGGACCCCACACATAAAAGCCATGTCTCCTGACAAGTACAGCAGAGGATTCTGGGTAATCTTGCATTGCCTGTGCCATCCGTTTCTGAAACAGAATGAGCCAAAAAATAGTTTTCAATATGGTAGGTCTTTTAGTAGGTACAAAAGTGTGTCATATCTAGTGGATTTTTAAACTGCCTAATTAAATTAGGTTAATGTTTTCATTGCCTACTTAGAAAAAGCTTTTATTTAATCTTTTAACCCAAAAAATGAAGAAACAAACAACTTTCCATCTCTCTGGCTATTCCATTAACATTATTCCCAATTTTCTTGTCAAAGACAATGTCAGGTTTTGTTTGTAACACTAATGAGGAATGATTACAATTCAGTTATCATCATAATGAAACGTAAAGCCCCAATTTATGTGTATATTGTATTCCTGAAAAACCTGGATTTATGTCAGATTTACATGACTTAAATCCATTCATCAATGGGGAGCCAAATATTCATATCAGTCAAACAAAAACAAAAGATGATGTTTCCTGCTTGGGAACCTATGCTGCACATTTGCATATATATGTGAATGATGTGCATCTTGGGGTGTAATTTTCTGCTTGTGTGTTAAAAAATATTGATCATGTAAATGTGAGATGCAGGTAAGTCAAATATGTAGAAATCTGAAGTGTATTGTAATTGCATATGTTCACTTAATTCCAAATTTTGGTATAAGAATTCATTCTCACTTTTTGGTATATGAATTCATCACCACCTTTTGGTATATGAATTCATCCTCACCTTTTGGTAATTGAATTCATCTTAACCCAGAAACAGCAAAAGCTAATTTTGGAACTACTGCATAATTTCATGATCCCAGATCACCACCTTGGCTGTCACCCCCACCCCCTCCCCTATTTGATCTCTTGCAATTCAAAAGGTCCTCAACTTTAAAATAAAATTTCTACCAAAAAAGTTGAGAATAAGGATATATGAGGTTGCCTCTTTGTTTTGGAGAATGCAAAAATGACAAAACTGCCTACCCCACTGTTTTCAGCAAAAGAAGCTTGAGAACCCAATATGTAAATTATGTTCATCAAAAATTACCAAAACATTCTAATTTATTTTCCCTCATTAAAACAGTACCTGATCATATTTGTTGAAGGAACAGAACTATATAGCAGGAGAATCCAAATAATTTTGGGTGCAACTGAAACTTGGACAACAAGTAGACCAATGTAAGAGCAGTCCGGGTGCACTTCAAACTTAGAGAATAATTAGTCCAATGCAAGAGCAGTCTGGGTGCATTTCAAGCTTAGAAAACAACTAGCCCAATGTAAGAGCAGTCCGGGTGCATTTCAAGCTTAGAAAACAAGTAGCCATTGTAAGAGCAGTCTGGGTGCATTTCAAGCTTAGAAAACAAGTAGCCAATGTAAGAGCAGTCTGGGTGCATTTCAAGCTTAGAAAACAAGTAGCCAATGTTAGAGCAGTCTGGGTGCATTTCAAGCTTAGAAAACAAGTAGCCCAATGTAAGAGCAGTCTGGGTGCATTTCAAACTTAGAGAATAAGTAGCCCAATTTCAAAGCAGTTTGCTGAGTAATCCAGACTAAAAGGATAAAAGGAAGTTCCAAGCAAACTCATCAAATTTTGTTACAGCATTCTATAAGAAGTTGTCTGGCAGTTTTTCTATTTTTAGTAATGGGAGCCATTATACTGGATTGCAGATCTGCACCATCTGCACAAAATTTAATGGCTTTTATGCCAGGATGTTGTCAGGTTTGATAAACTCAATTGAGTATTTTGTTTTTTATAGTTATAATTTCTTTTCTTCAATTTTTAGTTGGGTGACCATATTGGCGGATGGACTAGCATCAGTTGTACCAAGCCAAAATGCTTCTGTAAAATTTGGTCAAATTCTGGCAGGACTATTGAGAAGTCAAATATAGCAAATTTTAATGGAAGATGCAGGACACATCACAAACAATACATGTCAGACACAGGGATATAAACTTATTGTATGACTACAGGGCCATAAACTTACTTAATCATATGACCCTGTGAGCTGAAATATTAAAGGTGTCCAAATATGTTGTGTAGCAATGGTTAAATGAAGGCTGTTACCTTCAAGTCTTTTTCTTCAGGTGTGTTTTCCACAATGGGTACCACCAATTCATCATCATACTTGTAATACTCATCTGAAAAAGTAATCAAAATACTTCCCACATACATATTTTACTTATATTCTTAATATACATGTAGCATTCAATATCATCAAAACATTGTTTATAAACATTAATCCATGGCATCCAAAATACAGAATGTCACACCAGTAAATTATTCAACAAAAGCAATATGCTAACATGCATTATTTTATCTGTGGTATATTTAATCAGGAAGACTAATTCATGCCTGTTTTATTTCAGAGAAAATAGTTCTTTAGATTGTGTATGTGCTGAACAAATGAATACACAGTGCCAACCATCATAAAGTATGAATGAATACATAGTGCCAACCATCAAAGGTATGAATGAATACACACTGCCAACCATCAAAAAGTATGAATGAATCCAGTGTCAATAAATAAAATGTATGAATACACAGTACCATCAAATCAAAAAGTATTAATAAATAGACAGTGCCAATAAGTATGAAATTCACACTACCAACCATTAAAAAGTATGAATGAATGAATACACAGTGCCAATCATCAAAAAGTATGAATGAATACTTACTGCCAACACTTAAAAAGTATGAATGAATACATTGTGCCAAACTTTAAAAAAGTATGAATGAATACACTGTGCCAAACTTTAAAAAAGTATGAATGAATACACACTGCCAACCATCAGAAAGTATGAATGAATCCAGTGTCAACCATTAAAATGCATGAATACATAGTACCAACCATCATATAAAAAACTATGAATAAATACACAGTGCCAATCACCATATCAAAAAGTATGAATGAATACATAGTGCCAACCACAATATCAAATATATAAATGAATACACAGTGCCGACCATTATATAAAAAAGTATGAATGAACCATGATATCATATTAAAAATAATGTCAAACCATGTGTGTTGTGATGTTAAACAAAATACATTTTATTTCATGTAGATGACGTGCATAAATGAGCTGTCCAACATTTGACCTAGTTCCTGACAAAAATTCCATAGCTAAGACAGCTGTCATGTGAATGACAATTCGCTAGTGAAATATTTGTAGTTATTAACCAGTATTCTGGCTAGCAAGAGATGGAGGGGCATCCCATATCACCCCATACAATGCCCACCCCTCTGTTCCCTTCAGTGAATCCCTTTGCCTCTTGAACAGCAAAATTAGTGTAATTTTCCACATGCTTCATTAGTTAAATTGTTTTAATTGTTTTCAAAGATGAATCAATTGGTTAAATGATTACAAATCACATTCTAATTGGATTAACACCTGTATGTTAACTGGATAAATGCCTAGTGGCAGGTGTATATCCTTTGCCTTAGTTTAACTTTAAACTCAAACATTCCTGCTTTTTGGAGGCATCTGTCTCATTAAAATTCACTAAACCCAAAGATGACTTTGTTCGTTCTTTCTGCCACATGTTGCAAAATACATTTCAAACATCAATTCTGGAAATGAAAAGTTCTTCCACGAACACATTTTTTACATTCAATTTCTTGATAAAATTAATGCTGCCATTGCTTCCGTCTACCTGCCATATTACATGATATATGACGTGGTGAGCACCATTTTACCCAACTTCTGTCCATTCACTCTTATTTCCTTGGGTTGTTTGTCATTAGCTTGGTCTTTTCAGTACTAATCTCCATCCCATACCTTAGTGATGTTTGTTTGAGATGGTTCACTAAGGTTTCCAGCTCTTGTTCATCTCATGCTAAGCCATCAATATGATCAGCAAAGTAGCAGCAGAGAAGGTGAACAGACCTTTTTGCTGGAGACCTTATTTACAAAAAATAAAGGTTCCTACAAAGGCTGAAAACAAGGTCAATAACGTTAAACTGAAATCTCTAACCGAGCATATTTCCATACGGTGGAAAACAGACCACAATAACGTCAAATCGTCTGGGTTAGCTCATTTATGTTATTCCATCGTTGACGTATTGTTTTCAAATTTTTATGCGACTCGTTTACTCACTGGGTCACTCAATTTTGGTCGTTCACCTCCTCTGCTTCTGTAATTAACCAAAGATTTTATCCAGATCTATACGATATCTAGATCTTGGGTCATGTAAATTTATTGTTATAAATCCGAACGGAACAGCTTGTGCTTTTGAAAAGAAGTTTTTAAACTTGATCATGTCCATATCCCCTGAACACCAAGTATAATAAATATTTTGTAAGGTATAATTATCTACTCCATTAAACACAACTAAAATATTGCAGTTATCTCTGATCACTTTAGGTATTTGTGTATATTGCTGAGTAACAAAAATCACATCAGTATTTTTATGTCTGCCTCTGGAAAATATCCTAGATGGATTTGATTGTTTATCTAACATAATATCGTCATATACTATGAGGTTATTAATAAATCCATCGAGGTCATCTACAGATGGGGCTTCATCAATATCGGTAATAAAATCAACAACATCATCGCCGTCTTCATAAAGCAATTTTGCGTTTTCGTTATAATCTTTAAGTACTTCATAACACTGTTGATCATCTACAGATGGTGCTACCAAATATAATTTATCCCACTTGAGCCATCTCATTATCAGATTAAGTAATAATTTGTGTCTTACCAGATCCAGATGGGCCTATTATAATCATTCTAATAGAATTTGGTAGTGCTGGATGGTGCCTTACTGGTTCTTGTTTTCGTGTCGCTGAGAAGTCAATTATATCCATATAATAAATATGAATTTATACTGTGTTCGATGCAGAGCACCCACGTCCACCACTGGATTAACAACAATAACAACAAAAAATAAAAGACGTGCAATTACAGGCAAATGTGTAAAATGTGGCACAAGAAAATATAAATTTATTCCTCTTGACTTGTCAGTCAAAGGTGGAGATATCGCTGCTTCATTAGGGAAATTACCAGGAGCTCCATGGGCTAAATACCCTGGTGAGAAACATCTTCCTGGATACAATTATTGTGGTCCTGGAACTCGACTTGATATCCGACTTGATGAACGAGACCAACCAAGACCTGGAGAGTATCCAATAAATGCGATTGATCAAGCGTGTCATGTTCATGATGTTGCTTACAAAAGTAAAGATTTACAACAACGGCATCTTGCAGATGTGAAATTGATTCATGTGTTAAATTCTATACCCAATAAATCTCTCAGAGAAAAACTCTCTAGTTTTCTAGTAAAATCTGCTATGAAAGGTAAATAATGCTAGGGGCTGGTAATTAATTATATAACTATTATAATGGAATCTGTTTATTATAGCCCAAGAGGATACTGGAGAGGCAGAGCAGCGATTAGTAAACTTGCTGAAGCAGCAAAAGTCTCACGTTCTGTTGCTGCAAATTGGTTAGCACGACAGGCAATATGGCAAATTTATCTAGCACCACCTAAAAAAATTCAGTATGCACATTTTGATGTCAGCACCCCTAATGAAGTTCATCAAGCAGATATTTTATTTTTACCACATGACACCATTAAAATTGGTAGACGTCAATCACGCACGTACTAATACGCATTGACTGTTGTTGACGTTGCAAGTAGATATAAAGAAGCAGAACCATTATCAACAAAGACAGCAACTGAAGTTACATCTGCGTTTGAACAAATTTATCAACGAGGATTCGGACCACAAGGTGGTCTACGATGGCCACAGCTATTACAGGTTGATCCTGGCAAAGAATTTCTTGGTGCAGTATTATCGTTGATGAAAAAACAATGTTAAAATCAGACGAGGACACACTGAAATTCATCGTGATCAGGCAATCGTTGAACGATTTAATCGAACACTTGCTGAGCGGTTATTTGGATATCAATATGCAAAGGAAATATCTACTGACTTTAAGTCGGGGGAAAGATCTCGTGAATGGGTTGCAAGGTTACCAAGTGTGATAGCTGCATTAAACAACGAAATTACTCGTGCAACTTCCATGAAACCTTCTAATGCGATCACAAAAAATATATACCAATACACCGACGTGAATCTTCCTCTCAACCAGTATTAGGTAATGTAACTGTAAGATATTTATATGAACCTGGTGAACCTGAAGGTGGTAAAAAAAGAGCAACTGATCCTATCTGGAGTGTGACTACACATAAAATTTCTAGCGTGGTTAGATCCACAGGTAGACCTGCAATCTACAGACTAGATTCAACCGTCCCTCAACGTGGATTTGTACATGAACAATTACAAGTAATTCCTGAGGACACACAGTTACCACCGCCTTCACTTATGTAAACTAGCACCTCTACGTCGATTACATTCAAGACATGTCAGCATCACATTATCACGTGTATGACCAAGATCACTATTAATTCTGTCTACGGTAAATTGTCTTGGATTATTATTTGAATACTGCCACAACATTATTGTGTTACAACTTGCACAATGATTGTTCTGTCGTTGCTTTAGTGTTATAATTAATTCAGTATCAATATCAAAGTCACGCTTATTTTTTTTGCCACATTGCTTATAACCAAATAGTTTTTCTCTTATTATGTCATTGCTAGCAGTTTGATCATTATTTTCTGTAAAATTCATAATAACCCTGTGCAGCTGAGATATTCTTCTGACTTGAGACACTGCGAGATAAACTAAATTTGACCATTCGATCCGATCATCGACAATCCAGATATTTGTATCAGAAATAGTTAATCCCTGAGACGAATGAATCATTATAGCGTATCCTAACGTCCACGGTGATTTGTCCATGCTCAATGCACTCTCAACAACATCAACAGCAAGCAAAACAATATCATTCAATACAAGATTTTGTATTCCACCACCAGGAATTTCAACTTCAATATTCTGTCGTCGAGTATCTGCTGGGCGATAACATAATGGTACAGGTAGATTTGAAAATTTTTCTTTATGTAACAGAAATAATTTCTCTTGCAGTTCATCACGAACTATTTTTCTACTCACAACTATCAAATCAGCAGGTCTCCATAAATTCAAAAAATCATTCATAGTAGTTTCTGGAATTACTTTACGCATTATCTCACACTGTATTTTATCTGGCTGCAGTCTGATTAATCTTTTAAACTCTTTCAGCGATTCATCAATAGCTCTATGATCATCATTTATTTCTTCGTAGTAATCTACATTATTTTTCAGCCATTCATGTGGAGACTGTCCAATAAAGGGTGGTGGTTGACCATGATCACCACACATTATTACAGCAGTATTTTTAGCCAATAACCATTCAAGGAATATTTTTAATATTTCCAATGATACCGTATCTATCTCGTCCCAGATAATATACTTAGGTATATATTTCTCACCCATTCGCTCAGGAGTCCATGTGTCTCCGCACCATCTGAAGAAACTATGATATGTACATGATTTTACTCCTCGTTCTTTTATTTCTCTGGCAAGTTTATGTGTCGGTGTCAAAACAATTATATCTGAATGGTTGTTCAGGAATAATTTAATCGCACGAGTTGTTTTACCTGAACCACTGCATCCATTAAGATAAACAGTCTTATGTCTAACCACAGGATCATATACAGATGGTGCAGATGACAATTCTGATATTTGATTATTTTTGTAATATATTTCCTTAATTTCAACGTCGGCAGATTCAGAATAACTAAGTATATTTTCTTGTTTTATTCTCCATGATCCCCATTCACCATTACCAAGTAGCGGTTTTAACAAATCCGTATATTTTTTATTTATATAAAATGAATCCGTAGCAACTCTGACAGCGTAACGAGGAAATCTATCATCGACAGTAGATTTATCGAAACGTAGGCTAGCATCGAAGATCTTAAATGAGTAAACTGTGGTGAGTCACCATCAATATAGCTCACAATTGTACCTAGTTTGGTTCCGTCTGATAAATAAGCATTACTTCGACTTATAAATGTGTTTTTTTCCGTTGTATCAGCAATTATAAAATCGAGTTCAGCATCGTCCATAATTAATCTTGTACAGTGTCGTTTATGATCATATGATCCTCCTTGTGTAAATTTACTGATTATCTTTCTACCAAGATCTTTTGCAAGTTTCTCGTCGCTTTCTTTCCTGCATTTATATATATTATCAGCAATTTTAACAATATCATCTTCGTTAAGATCAGGAAATTCCTTCCTGACATCATCAATATTAAATCTATCCAGTTCTGGTAACCAAACTTGTTTCTGTGGACGATACGATATAATCGCTTCATTTACATTTGATGATATTAAAATTCCAGCATTGAGCATATATCGTAATAGTACTATTAGAACCCAACATTTTTCTGAAAAATGTTTTCCAAACCAAGCATAAGTAATTGGATGGAGATTTTCTATAAACTCGAATGAGTCTATACGGGCAAATCCGGTTAAGTCAAAATCTGGTAAGGGTCTGTTTATCGCAACTCTGGTCATCTCGTGTGATGGATGTCCAAATCTCTTAAAAGTATTCAGAACACTATCCGTATCCAAGAAAACTTCCAGGATAACATGCTACCATATCAACTGAGATAATGTCGCTATAATCATATTTAGTATTCCATAATCCACCGTGCCCATATTCAATTCAACTTTTCTGGACATCTTCAAGAAATTCCGATCGTGTCGGTTTCCATGAATTTTTCTCCTGAGCAAAGTGAGCAGCAACTGATGGAATGGTAAAACAATTATTCAGTAATTGTCCAACCTTGACATCGTCAGAAGTATATTTTAATGCAAGATTTTTCATTTCTACATGAAGAGGTTCTGTACGATAAATATCACCATTAGGCCGTACAAACTGATCATGATAATCATATTCTGAACTTTGAAATAACCAAACAGATACAGGGTCACTTTTACTGATATTCCTGATAAAATCAAATATATGACCATTATAAAATTTAACTGTTCTGTCTCATGGAAATATTGTTACTGCCATAGTCCATGCATGTGCGTTATGTTCAATAATATCTGTCGAAGCTCCTCTTGATTCATATTTCGATTTATACAAAATCTCTCCGGTTAACGTCTTCACTGTTATTGGAAATTTTGATATCTTTCCCAGCTCAGCAACATCTTTAATAGATGCTCCAGTATCTTTAACTGCTTCTGCCCATGTATTTATTTTTTTACGTTGTAAATCTGTTAAACCATTAACACGTATTGCGTTTGTGAAATGTTCTGTAACTCGTTCAGCTACACAATTTTTTCTTGACTCTGACAGTCTCATCGGTTTGAGATCCGCAACGTTAGGTTTATTATTCAGTGGATATATTGCATAGACAACCGCAGTCACAGGATATTCTCGTTCATAATACGGTTTGTCAATACCAGTCAGTATTCCGGGTTTGGATTTATTATTCAAGAGAACAATATTATTTCCCGACTGCATGCGTACAGGATCATATTTGTCACGGATAATCCAAGTGTCATCGTCTGTCCTTACAATAAATTTTATTAAAATATCTTTGAATATCAAGGTGGTTAATAATCTCTCTTCCTCGTCTGTCATTCATTATAGTACTGACAACATTTCCGATCCTGAAGTTGATCACACATGAGCCGCACCATCGAAATTCTTTCTTGGCTTCACGGATACATTTGGTTACATCCTCATTTGTTAAAGCCAGATCTTGCATCAAAAAACTAAATTGATATTCTGATAGTATGTCAAGATCAAATCTAGCCCCTGCTGAGACGGCGGAAGGTTCAATTGCGGATAATTCCTCCATTATTATAATTAAGACAAATATATATTTAAATTGAATTTTAATATATATATAATGATTCAAACAAAGAATCGATGTAATTTTCTTATGATCAGATATACTTCTCCTTGTAACAAAGCATGTGTAAATGAATTCTGCGGCTACCATATGCAAAGCATTAGACATGGTAGTCTAGGACCAAAACCGTGTGTGCAGTGTGGTGTTGGAGTCAGAGGAAAAACTCAGTTGTGTGTAAAATGCGGTGGGAAAAAATAACTAAAACGATACTATGATAAAAAAAATAATACCCTGACACTGTCAGGTAAATCTCCTATAAAAACCGCAGAAGATTATCTCGCTAGATTTTCCAAATAATGATTTAGACAAATAATATTATTATATAAATGGAGCAAAAAGAATTTGTAACGCATCCTACAATTAAAAATTATGAAGCATCTCGTTATGGTGTAATCAGGCACTGCCGATTGAAAAAAACAGTCGGTAATGTTATCATGATAAATTTGGTTGTATCTCAAATTCAGTGCTGGGAAAAACCATTATTTATCACATAGGTTCATCTACGAATGTTTCCATGGGGTCATTAAAGATGGACTTGTAATTGATCATATTGATGGAAATCCCAAGAATAATTATTTATGTAACCTGCAAGCTATTACACACAGTCAGAATTCTACACGTGGAAATACAGGAAGGTGTAAAGTATTTAAAAAGAGAGCTATTAAATCCGTAAATGCAGAAACAGGCCAAGAAATAACCTTTCCATCAATAAATGCAACTGCCAAATATTTTGGCATACATATACAATCGGTACAATTTGTCGCAAATAAAAAATACAAATCTACATTTTCAATAAAATATAATCAGCAGATAATATTTGAATATGTCAGATAACTCTGTCCTCTGTAGGTGAGTCAATGGTACCTAAAATAACAAAAAACAGAATAAATAAATATTTTTTTACTGTATATAGTTCGACTCTGTCAATTCTACCAAGGGTTTTGCTTAGTCAAGGGTCCACCTTCACTGTCGCTACTTTCAGTGTCACTTTCACTTTTGACAGAATCAAATAACATAATCTTTCTCAATTGCATTACACGATTGTTCCCAATCTTTTTTCTTTCGTACTCATGAGACAATTCGGATCTTATTTTTTCGATTGAACTTGCAAGAGGTATAAATAGCTTTACCTGTGTGTCGTCTACCATTACCAAGGATTCTAACATAGATTGATAAATTAATTTCATGAATCTATAATTGGATGGTAATGTGAATTTATTTTCAAATTTTCGTTGTTGTAATGATTCAAAATCACACATAATTTTCTGAGGATCAAGATTATCAGATATCTTTATTCCGTCATGTTTTAATTTTTCAATGGCAGAAATAATATCATTAATATTTTCATAGTTCATTATATATATCAATATTTATTTAAAATAAAAATAATATTTCTAAAGCTATAAGTCAAAAAAAACCAGCAGCGATGACAGTCAGTCTACCATTCCACTGGGGTCCCTTTTGCCGGTAAAGCCTTTGCCTTTACCAATAAGGTCCTAAGAGTCCTTTTTTTAATTTCGTAAAGGCCTTTCTTACAGCCCACAGGCACTCTTTCATCGGTTAAGACCTGTCTTATGGTCCACAGGCACCTTATTGAGACTTTTTGGTCCAGCGGACATTCTTTCTGAATGCCCCTATGTGGATACCCTTGGGGGCGCAAGCGATTTAATGTAAACCCCCCCCCCAATCAAACCCCGGGGTAAATGCAAAACTGCACTCACCACGTTGTTCAACATGGTGAGGGGTACATGAAATCTCAAGGGGTTGCTTGCGTCCCCAATTATCTTAGAAAAATGGCATCAAAATCGCCTCCATTGACATATGTCGATCATGGGAATCAAACCACGGACATTGAGTACGAGAATCCAATGCTATAGCAGTGCACCACTTTCCGATTCATACAGATATATGTTTTAAAATTATTATATAGTTAACCCAACACTGAATAAGCAGGCAAATTACGTACGACCAGTATACTGAATAAAATTACAATTATTATAGCGCTGTAGTGTGGATTTACTTCAATTTCCAAACACAATTCATAAAATAATCGCACATTACATTTTCTGTATAAGTTCTCGTTCGTTAGGTTAAAATACATGTATACAGCTGTGTTTATAAGAGCTAAAAATAACTCTGATTTGTAATTACGCACCTGTATTAAGCCGACATGATTTAAAGTCACCAGAGTCAAAAGGTGCATAAATATCCTTTTCTATTACAAATTAATACTCCAGTGACAGCTAATTGCTTACAGAGAACAAATAAATCGCTAAATAATTAACCGCTTTGATGAAAGAAAACAAAATATCTTCGTGGTCTTATGAATTGACGCAGCGACGGGGAGATAATTACTTAATTTACTCTACAGAGAGGACAGAGTTATCTCAGTTCATTATATGTACAATTGCCTCAAACATATTATTATAGGAATTGATTATTATTCAGATTTTACTGATTTTGAGTACTGTTTAACCTATCAAATTATGAAAAATCAGTTAAAAAAATATAATATATTATTTCAGAATCAGATAATTTTTTTCCCCCTGATTATATCAGGAATATTTACTCAGACGTTCTACGATAACGCTCTATGAGCGTACATACAGATTAAAATTCAGTGATTCTTGTCTTAGCTCCAACAGGTGTCCAGTCTGGTCAGTAAGTTTGAAATGTATCCTTGATAATAGCGGATTATGTACACGAAGATAAACAGGGTTAATTGGCTCAGATACAATTAACCACCCAGGAGGTACTTGAGGACTGAATGAATATAATATATATCCTTGTTGAGCTTGAGTGGATTTTTCAAGATCTACTTGATAGCTACCATCAATTACGTTACATACTAGACTGACTGCGATTGTTGATGTTATATTAACAATACCAGGTGAGATATGACGACCTTAACCGTACGGATTATTATTATATTTAAGAATGGTTGGTGTCGGGATTAATTTTCTCCATGAATCACATATTCTTTTAAAGTGTTCATCAATAAGATCATTAACTGATTTCTTCATTTCATTATGATTATATCCTGGAATTGTAAATGTTGGTAATTGTTCTTCTGTAATTCCATAAAATTTAAGAAATACTGTTTTAAATAACTTTTTATTAGGCATGTTCTGAACTGGACCATCTTCATTAACTATATAGCCCCCAAAATCACCATTGCTTGCATACATTAATCTTTTCTCTCTATCAGTAAAAACCCTATTTGTATATTCTATGTCTGATACAACTTGATTTAAATGTTGTATTGTTTCAATTATCTGATTTTTTATATCATCATCATAATAATTGTTGATGTTAGAAAATAAATTTTGTAGATTATTAAGTACACGTTCATACTCAGATTTGATTGGATTAAAAACATCATTAATTTGCTCAACATTAATTGTTATCAAATATTCTCATTCATTTTTTTTACTTACAGATATATTCAAAAAATGTTGTGTAAATTGATCTGCAAGTTTTTCAAGTCCGTCTTCTTTGTAAAATGGATATTTACCACTTTTTCGATATTCTGGAAGTTTTATAAATATTCTTTTATCTGTAACGAAATCAGATCACTGTGGTTCTGGTGGTCCTTTATAAACCGGTGGATTATCTGGCCAACCTAATACTGATCTAATCGAAGACTGATAAATATCTACAGAATAATCAGGAGAATTTATTTCAATCACCGCTGATAATGTTGGTTCGTAAACAGTAATTGCTATTTTTGATTCTTCTCCTGTAATAGATTTAATTCTACGTTGGAATTCATCATTGATTTGTTCTATTTGATAACTGCCCGTTGGAATACTAACTACTTGCCAATCAGGAGTTCCATCAGGCTTATTCTTATTAGCAAATACTAATGAATTATTTGGTTGTAGTCCACCGAATGGTTTTGATCTAATATTTGGCCAGCTATAATAAACTCGTAATTGTGCTAATGCTATTTCTTTTGCTGGAATTGCGGTCGGAAAGTTAATGCTAAATTCAGGATTGGTCGAACTTAATGATATCATAGTAGTTTTGGATGGTGCTGTATTAGTGAGGATCTGTTGTAATAATTCTCTTGACAGCGTCGAAGACTCAGTCAAGGACGTTGACGTTGACATTATTATTATTACTGTTATTATTTAATTCTCTATTTTTTCGCCTTGGTTATTGTGAGTGACTTTGACACTAAATGCTTCATCAGAGGTTTTCATTATCGTTGCGAACTCCTCATCAAATATTTTACCATCACTGAGGTACAACGAAATATATGACGATAATTTAGAATAGGCTGTTGTTGCTGTATATAATTTCATCATATACTCGTGTAATTTAGTATTAGTACATGTAGCTATCTTTTTAACGATAATACTGAGAATGCCTGCGATAGTCGTTGAAGTTGAAACGACAATTGTTACAACTGCAGGCGCTATCATTGTTGACAATAATAATCCGGCTCCAGCAATAATAGCAGAAACTGAGTAAACAATTATATCAATGACAACCATACATCTGCGATATTTTTTTTACTTTTACTTTATAATCGTCGATGATATTTTTTAATTCAATCTGACATTTATATATTTGATTATATCTGTGACGGTGAACGTCGATTGAGGTTTGATTCATTATTATTTAATGACGTTAAGTAATTAATTGGGAGGAGTTTCAGCTACGAATTCCAGACACCACCAGTAACGTCTCGGGGGCATTTCCGTTGATGTCAACGTAAATGTTTCTTTGGTGTCCTTATTTAGCATCACCAGTAGAGGATTATGATGTACATTTGGCGATGATGAAGTGGCCGCAGTAATTTCCAAACCATACATGGACAGCCTGTATAACCCAGTTACTTCTGCGGTATGTTCGAGAGTGTTATTTTGTGGTGTCCATATTGATGATCCTGATGCTACTGTGTACACGATATTGTTAATTTGTTTATGTGGAATTTTAATCAGATCAGTTTTACTAACAATATCATTGAGTTTCGTGTTAACGTCGGCGAGTTTGATATCAACAATTGGTGGACTTCCAAAAATTTCATTAGTGTTTCTGTTCACGTTTCTGCGAAAATTTAGAAACGTTTGTACATGATTAGTAAAATTAGTATTGAGTGTAGTCATTTCATCATTGATTGTTTTTAACGAAGTTGTTACTGGAATTTCCTTATCATCGACGTATTTTTTTGTTGCAGCATCAAATTCAGATTCTGGTGTTCTGAGTTTATTAATACCATTATTATTCATGTTGAGAAATGCACGCATTATACCACCGTTGGCTGATACGTACTTAGATTCTTGATCGTCGACGTATTTCCTCGTTGCAGCGTCCGTATCTGCGGTTGGGTTTCCAAGGTCTATAATTTTATTTCGATTCATGATAATGTTACCCGTGAATGAATCACCAGCTTTCTTGATATAATCGTTAACTGACTTACCAGAATCTTGTATTTTACCTTGATCAGTAAAAGTAACGATATTATTAACAACTGCGGTAGGAATTCGTATGAGTACATCTGGCAGTTGTATATTACTTGTCTTTAATCGTCCTTGATTATTCTGAAAAACGACTTCATTTTGATCCACACTTGTAATGTTTAATAAATCATTGATTTCATTTCTGAGCTGGTCAAGAGTTACATATTTAGATAAATCACCTTGCTGCTGAGCTTTACCACGAGAAGATCTTCCGTAAATATCTACCATTATATTTACTAATGTCTGTTTAAATTTGACAACATAGTATAATCGTGTACAGCTTTATGAGGTGGTTTTGTTGATTTTGATACAGTTTCAAGTACAGCGAGTACTTCTTGACCATACATTGGTAGATCAGTTAGTTTTTGTGTTGGTAGCGTTGAATACCAGATTGGAGCGATTTTATCGCTGCTAACATATTGTAAAAATTCTTTTGGTGGTGCTAGTCCATATGAATCAAAATAAATAATTCCACGTGGATCAATTGCATATCCAACCAAATGAGTGCCCGGACCAGAGTTTTTATCGAGATTAATAATACCAGTTTCAATATTGTTTGTTTTTTTTGGTAACTGATCACGCATAAAAACACCTCTAAAGTTTTTTATTTTTAATTTTTTAGCAGCATCAAGTAAATCAAAATTGGACATGGGCAGAATCAATGAACTGTCCCGGGAAGTCTTAGACCCTTTCCGTACCATGAATATGGGGTCCCTGGCAATCTTAGACCCCTTCCCTTTTTTTTGTAAGATTTTATTCCTTGACCCGTTGCTTTCTTTAATGCCATTCCAGCAGCGGTTCCAACAGCGCCTAATGCAGCTGCTTTTGCAACAGCTGGGGCTGCAGCAGCTATTAATGTTGGTATAGCTGCAAGAAGTGGAAATATACCACCCGTCTTAGCAATGTCTTTAATGGCACCCGCAGAAAGATTAAGTTTTATACCTTTATTTGATTTTTTGGCTTCACTGAAATGCTTGAGCTGATGTTCTGTAAGAGATAATTTATTTGCACCGCTCATTTGTTCTCTTTTTAGCGATAGTTTTATTCTGCAGTTATCTTTTGATGCTGATTGTAATCTTTTAATCTGACCAGGAGTCAGGGTAACACTAACGTGATTATATGACATTATAATATTATGAGCGATCTAATTACATGTTTTCTACTGGAGCATCAACGACTATCATTCGTTCACCAACACCTTCAAGTAACATTGATTTATCGCTGATTATAATAGCGATTGCTCTATAATCAGCAATAACTCCTCTTGTCACATGAGCTCGAAAATGTATGTCAGCAACAGATTGTCTGAATAAATCTAAATGTTCTAGTGAAAAATAATAGATTGGATATAAAGTTGTAAAATCTTGCTGTGATATTTGTAAACCAGTATCAACATTTTGATCACGTCCCATGAATGTCATTAAATGATGATATGCACGTGCTACATGATTTTGCCCAAAATTTAATAAAATATCCTCGGATGGTTCTTGTTGTCCATTTATTCTCAATGAAACCTCGGAAACACCAAGACTGTCATATATCATTGCAGTATGATTTTGATTGTTTAATCTTTCTATGTCTTGAAATGCAATAAATATATGTCGTGGTGCAGAAACACCTTGCTGAGAAGCTATTTGCCATGTAAATAAACCATTAATGTTACTCTGGATAGAATCTGTGGTCATTGTTAACCATGATAACATCGATTTACCACCTTGATCCATAAAAGAAATTAATCTTTGTTCTTCAGATATTGATGGAGTCATTACTGGCATCCACAATGAAAGTTTTGTGAGAATTACTTTACCAGCATCAACACCGACGGGTCGCCATATTGCATCATCATCAGTTGCTTTTCGTATAAGTACAACTGTATGCTTGGCTCCGAAAATAACCTTTCAAACATTTCTACAAAATCCAAAAATGTGTGAAAGTGGAATTGCACATGAAAACCTTTCATCATCACCAAGCATTGCTCGATGCGATGCAAATCCCAAGTTGAAATTTTCATTCATTGATGCAACCGCATCCCCAGCTGCATTTAACGTTACATTCCTGTGATCGGGCTGATCGGTTGTGTCCTTCGCAAACATCATTGATGGACCAGCCGATCTTGAATGATCATCGCTGTATCTAGCCAGACCAAGTATTGTTGTTGCAACGTCAACGTCTTTTTGAATTGATTCAATATTTTTTCCATCTACCATGTAGGTAGCGCTATCAAATAACGCCATAACACTGTTATTAACAAAACCAACTCGATCACCAATTCCATAATCTGTATTATCTGCTTTTAAAAGTCTACCTTCTACTTCAATAAATGCCTCAGCAGGCAAGAAATACCTACTTGTATCTTGAACTTGAAGTTCAATTCGTCCACGCTGATCTGGAATTCGTGCGTCATAAGAATAATATTGACAATCACGCACAGACTCATCTTTGAGTACTGGTGCTTCCATATCAAATGCGGGATCAGATATATGTTTGAACATCTTTATTATATTTATTATCGTCTAACACGAAGACCACTTCCTGCTATTAGACTAGCGGTTATATTATTTTCTTTTTCTGACATTGGTACACTAGCCAACTCTGTTTTACTAATATTTGCAGGCATCACTTCAGTGCTGGCCAGTTTCACTGGCTGAGGTTTTCGTCGTATTAATCGTGCTAGTCTATCTTTGATTGCTGAGAATGCCTTACTAGCAACATCACCAACAGCACCAATACCTTTTTCACGAACAACATCAATAGCTTTCATTCCTAGTCGCTTTGCAATCGGTATTGCTTTTGGGGCTATTCTTCTAAATAGACCCTGAACAACATCACCTAGTCCATCTCCGTAGGTCGTTTTGTATACTGGTAATCGTGAATTTATTACCCTGACCATAGTTGGTCCACGTTGAGTATTATGTACGATCATCTTATTATAGTAACTGTATCTAATTACATACTTAATCACTGTGGTAGTCATCGGCGATTTCATTAATGAGAGATCGATACACATTAATATCCATGATACCACCTGTAAACAATCGTTTACAAATATCAGCTGCTTCATTAATTATTTCTGGGGAATTATTACCAGCTCATTTTCCTCCAATTAGAATTTCTAGTCGATCGACATCAGCAAGGACGTTATTAGGACAAGTAATAAAACCACTTCCTTGATTAGTAAGGCCGCTTCCAGTTGCACCAGAAGAGGTGTCTGACGGCCAATATTCTTCTTCTTCCAACAATCCTAATTCTTCTAAATCTTTTCGTATTTTTTCTTCTTTAAATCTTTTTCGTGCTTCATCAGTGGCAGTTTTAGGTATAATATTCATCTGTTCTAATTCTGATCTTAATGCAGGAGTCATCTGTTCTAATTCCGATGTTAAAGGAGCTGTTTGTGCTCTTTTTGTATATTTTCGTTTTGGTCTTGCTGCTTCTTCTTGTTGTGCCCTTTTTCATTCTTGTCTTTCTTGTCTTCTCTGTTCTTCACTTTGTTTTCTTTCTTGTCTTTTTGATTGGATTAAATTATCAATTTCATTAACATAATCTTGATATAATGGATCATTAGCTTTAACTTTTTCAACATCCATATACATGCGATATAATGCTTTTTGCCATTGTTCACGAGTTTTAATATCTTTAACGTGTTCAGGTTTCATTAATTTATCTCTTCGATCAAAACCTTCCACAGCAAACAGAGCTAATCCTTTTGTGTTTTCAATTTCCTTCTTAACAAACATAACAACATCTTCATCAAATTTATTTAACAGTTCAGCATTACTTACTGCAGAACCTCCTGGTTTTGGTTTAGGGGCTGGTGCTTCAACGCCTTCAGGTATAAGTATTTGCTGAGCAGCAGCTATATCAGCTGGAAGTCCCCGTAAAATCCTTTTTGTTTGTTTTGTTCTTTCTGCTATTTTTCCAGTTGCTTCAGCAGTTTTTTCTAATGCAGGAAGAAGACCTTTAGTTGTTTCTGTAATAGGTTTAAATAATTGTTTTGTATCCTCTTCAAATTCAACTTGAGATTCCTGATGTGATTGTAATTGTTGCTTAACAGAATCACGGACGGGTAGATATTTTTTAATTGCCTCTAATTGCTCTCGAGCTAATCTAGCTGAGTGTGGTTCTCCAATCATTATTGATATAACAATGATTTAATTACAGCAGCAGAGGAGGTGAACGACCAAAATCGAGTGACCTGGCGAGTAAACGAGTCGCATAAAAATTTGAAAAAAATACGTCAACGATGGAAT
This sequence comes from Megalonaias nervosa, assembly GCA_016617855.1. Lineage (NCBI taxonomy): Eukaryota > Metazoa > Mollusca > Bivalvia > Unionida > Unionidae > Megalonaias > Megalonaias nervosa. The sequence goes on along the minus strand of JAECUM010003982.1, from coordinate 7,694 downwards.
AAAAAAAATGAGCTAACCCAGATGATTTGACCTTATTGTGGTCTGTTTTCCACTGTATGGAAATATGCTCGGTTAGAGGTTTCAGTTTAACGTTATTGACCTTGTTTTCAGCCTTTGTAGGAACCTTTTTTTTTTTGTAAATAAGGTCTCCAGCAAAAAAGTCTGTTCACCTCCTCTGCTGCTAAAGTGCAAGTTGGTGATTGTTCTGCCTCAAACACTGTCACTGCCCTCATGATCTTCCAGGGCATCAAACATGATCCTTTCCAGGCAGATATTGAAGACTGGGTGAGAGAAGGCACCTCTGACTCTGACTATGGTTCTGAACCAATCTCTTATGTTGTCACTGACTAGAACTGCACTAGTCGCCTTGTCATACAGGTTTTTAACGGTGCTGATTGGTTTTGAGTTCATGTTGTATATCCGAATGGTGGCCTATAAAGCTGCATGCAATACCCTGTCGAAAGCCTTCTTGAAGTCAGTGAAGACATGATGGAGGTCCTCTTGATATTGCAGATACTTTTCACCCAGGATTCTAAGATTGAAGATCTGTTCTATAGGCTATGTCCAGCAAAGAAACCTGCCTGTTCTTCAGCAATGATGTGCTCTTCTTGGGCTTTCATTCTGGATGATCTTAAATTAAGCATAACCTCACTTTGGTGACTGATGAGGCAAATTGTTCAGTAGTTCTGGTACAGCTGTTGATTCCTTTTCTTATGAAGAGTGTTGCAGTGTGCTAGCAGTCTTTTTATGTTATCACAATAATATAATCCAAAATGTTCCTGTCTGAATTCACTATAATTCCAAATTACTGTTTCTATCCAAGAATATTATTACGCACATTGTAATTCCAGTGAATAATAATTTGAATAAATAAATTCACCCAAAGGAAAAACTGAACACAACAATATGACTAATTCTACTTCACATGTTAAAGACAAGAAAGAATAATTCTTAGGTAAACAAGATTATATACCCTCTACTTGACCTAGACCACAATTACCATTTTCCAAAAACACTGACAACTTACAGGAAATTTCCTTTCTGGAAGTTTCTAAGGTCAGAATCAAGACCGTATCTTTAAATCAAATTGAAGCAAACATTTTACTATTAATAATGATCTGAATATTTAATCTATGATCTTAGAGAAATATTAGCTATATATTATGTTGTATACAAAATAAATATCACTGGTCAGGTAGACTTTTAACTTGATTTTGGACAAGGTCAAGTATAAAATACAGATGTACATAACATTTAATCATTAGGAAACCAAAAAATAACACAAATTAAATATACATATCAATATTTAGCAACTAAACTTCTGACACATGCTAGAACAGATTAATTATGGTTAACAAATATTGTTGTGGTCTGATCTGTGAAATAAGGACCCGGAAAATGTCTCAAGGGTACATGCAGTTAAAACGGTACTTGACATGTGTATTAACACAGATTATGGCTGAAAACAGGCTAATCTGAAGTGTCAGCATCATACAAAATAGCCAGCTGTTAAGGTTAATTACATGTATTCATAGCTAAATGCTTGTAGGTAAGCCATTTATGAAAGACTATGCTTGTTTAATTGTGATTGATGCTATTCATTTGTATAAATGATCAATAGAACATTGTTTTTTGTGCTTGTTTCTTAAATTAAAAATCAGGGCTTAATTAACCAGGCATGTGGCCTCACTTACAATGCTTTGCCAATGGAGGCCAACAAAGCAGTATTCCAAAAGCCAGATTCACTTAAATGATTTTCAACAGAGAAATATCATTACATATAGGTATTTATTAAGTAGCCATGACTGTTGTTTGTCTTCACTCACAACAGTGAAGTTTCACATGCAGTGCAATGGAGAGAAATTAAAACCACTTGTAATCAGCAAGGCTCAGAAACCCTGCTGCTTTCAGGAAATTAATGTTACAAACTTGCTTGTGACATATGTAGCTAATAAGAAATCATAGACGACTACACAGATATTCATTAAATGGATAAATAAAATAACCAAACAGATAAGCCAGTAGGAGAGACAAATCATTATGTTCTTGGACAATGTTACATCACATGGATCTGACCTAAGTCTGAGTCACATGACTTTGAACTTGCATCATGATTTCGTTATAACAAGTCAGATGATGAAAGCAATGCATATAATTGTATGTTCTGAGCAACCTGGCAATGATCCTGAAATTTTGGAGCTTAAAAAAGAGGTTAAAAAACTTTGTGATTGCCAAGGATGACATTATTTGGCTATGGCACAAGAAACAGTCATTTACACATTAGTTAAAGAATGATGTAAGAAACAACAGGCAACTGTCCATGCTTTCTTCAAGCCAGGTTCTTGAACTGTGAATATTATCATTTATACAGTGCTTAAATGTTATAAAGTATCATTCATAATTCCAATGGAGTTGTAGTAAAATTATAAAAGTACCATATCTAATTTCTCAGATTTTCTTGTGAATGGGACAGCATTTCTGTGTGGAGCAACTGTATTTATTCATGTAACAGAATATGATTTTTTGGTAGGAATATATACCGTTCAGCTAATTCTAATAGATGGAGGTATTTACTCTTGTCACACAAGTACTCAGAAAGAGACTTTTTCACATCTGCAAAAACCTCAGTAAACTGAAAACTTCTCAGAACCCCAAAAATTGGGTTCTGAAGGATTTTCAGTTTTTATGTTTCACTGTATAGTACTTTCTTCATTCCCTAATGCTTATCATTATTATTATTATTTATTGTTGCTATATATTTACTGATATGATACCATGATACTGATAATATGCACAAAGTAATCAGTCCACTATACAAAGTATAAATTTTCAGTGTCAAAGCAGATTTTTTTGTGAACTATGTTTCCACTAGAATACTTACCTGATCACATTAACGTTATGAATATAAGCCCCACTACTTCCCAAATCCAGCCCTCCATAAGATGAAAATTCATACAAAGGGCAATAGCTCTTGCCCATTACTTCCCTTTGCCATCTACGGGTGCTGCCATTTTCAAGCTATGTGGAACAACGTGTAATGGGACACTCACATTGCACGGAGGCTAGGAGGGTATTAAAGTAATGTGATCCAGCAAATATTCTAGGAGAAATACAATTTGCTAAAAAATTTGCTTTCTCCTTTGAATATGTTCCCCAACCACACTGACATAATGAGAACAGGTAATAGGCAGAGGGAATGTACAGCATCCAACCTACATCCAGGTAATTTCTGAGGTAAGAATATTGGATTCCCCATATGAAGATTAATCTACTCTCTGAACTGGAAGTAGCACAGCCGGAGGTGACGTGGATTGTGTCTGGAAAGAAATAATGCAATCTTCCTATCACATAAAATTTTCAGGTGAATCCAAAGAAAGCTAAACAGGGTGATTATCCGCAGGTTGTGCTGGAGTGAGTAGGGTCTGATAGCTTGTGGCGACTGTGCCTACCATATCCAGAGTGGGTCATTGTGGAGCCAAGTCTCAAAGATAAGAACAAGAGAAGATTAACTGTGCATGATAACAGACTGCCTTGATGTTATCATTACAGTCAAAGGCAAGGCTTACAGAGATTGCTCTTATTTCATGGACAGAGATCTTTATGAGGTGACTCTGTTCTTGCGATGAGTCAGAGCATGCCATATGTATTACCTACTTAAGCTGCAATGAGAGGGCTTGAGAGGTTATGTCCTCTTTCCCAAGTTTAACTGGGAGAAAGAATCATCCTTGAGCCCCTTGAACTTGCTCAGTTTACTGCAGATAAAGTGTAAATGCTCATACCAGGTACTGTCTAATCGCCCCTTGGGATGTGTCAGAACAGGAGAAAGGTCAGGAATGCCCTTTGGGATGTGTCAATATAGGAGATAGGTCATGAATGCCCCTTGGGATGTGTCAATACAGAAGAGAGGCTGTATAGTGACTTTTTGACTGCCCACTGATGGCAACCTGTTCATGGTGATGAAACCACATTGCATCATAAGAGCCATCTGATTAAAATGAAGGTAGGCAAGGTCATGCAGAGGCATGCAATTCAATGACTCTGCATGCCAAAGCTAACACTATCAGGAAACATATTTTGTATGATAGGTGCTTCAATGAAGTCCAGACCAAATGCAGAGTTTGGGTGATTTGGTATCACCCTGTTTGAGGAGATATATCACTATCATTGAGTTGTCTGACATGATGTCCATGACCTTGTTCTGAAAACGTTCACTCCATAATTTGAAAGGCTTAGATAATAGGTTTCATATCAAAGACATTAAAGTGGAGACCTATGTGTTCTGGATTCCACTGGTCAATGACAGTGTCGAAGTCTGGGAACCAGCCACCACTGGTCCAGGTATGATACAATCTCACTTGTTATGCTGATCCTGTAACTGAGTGTCATAGAGTGAGCAACGTCATCTGCAAATGGTACATGTGTAGGCAACCTAGTGGGATCCACTACTGCATTCAATAATCTGAGAAGTTGCAGAAACTCCCTGGCTGTTATCCATTTCATTTTGGAAATGGACTCTGCAAGACAGACGTGATTGTTGTGTAGAGAGATAGAATGGCAGTTCCTGGACTGTCTTTGTCCATACTTCCTATTTCTTGCCACCAAAGAGTAGAGCCAATCCGAAGGGAGTGATTCACAGGGTCAGTGTGTAATGAGGCTTGAACAAGGTAAGGCATAAGCATGCATCCTGTCACACAAGCTGATTGCTGGAACCTGAACTGGATCAAATACACCAACATCACTATAATGCAGCAGAACAGTAAGTAGTTCATTCAGCTCAGCAATGTGAACAATATCTGTGTCTGCATCTCAGTGAATTTTTACATCAGCACCTTGAAATGTGAAGATGGGAATCAGAAGCAGTATGCATGATCACACATCACAGAGATGCTTAAGAATCTTTATTTGGAATTACAAGCATCTAGCAAGTGCAAATTAAATATACCCCAGATTCATGAGTGGTCATGTTCACTGTTAATTTTTTTTAGGGTTTATAATATTTTCTTTACTCTCATAAAAAGGCAAAATTTTTCTGGATTAAATTTACTCAATATGCCAAGAAATCAAGCTGGCCAGATGGACAGGCTCCTCATTTTTGGCCCCAGTCTGCCAGGAAATTGGCTGGCATCAAACCGGCAGGCTGGAGGCAATTTTACACTCCGGATGGATGAATATAACTCAAAATCCAACTGATTTTTGGTAGGCAAAAGCTTTGAATTGGTGTCACTTGTAAGTGGCAAGGGAAAGTAATGGACAAGATTATTGCCCATTATCTATATATTATAGACAGAAAGACAAATTTTCATCTTTGGGAAGGCTGGATTTGGGAGGTAGTTACAGTCCTAATATTAATCTGAATGTATTCAAAGGAGAAATTATAAATATCATTAAGACATCACAACTCTTGATAAAGGTCTCATTCTCACAAAAAAATACCATCTTGGTAAAAATTACCCTTACCCCCTCACCTCACTCTGTAAGACGTTTATGCTCAAACACTGATTCAGCATGTGAAATGATTGCAACAATGATTAAGGGCCTTCTAGTAATTATGCCTATGTATAAAACAAGCAAATCTGTGAATATGTTTTACCCCACCAACCACTGTGAGTTCCAAAAAGTTCAATATAATAGGTAACTTGTAAATAAAAATCATCTGATGATCGGGGAAGAATAACAAAAACATACCAAATTTTCTACTTTTCTACACTGATGGAAACACCTTGGAAAATTTTTTTTTTTTTTTTTTTCAGGCTTTGGTTTCAGGTTAAAAATCTTCCAATGTGTTCCTGCAAATACTGGAGCTAGTAATCTGTGCATGATTCCTATAACATCAATCTGTGCAGATGTTCTAAATTAAAATTCTAACGCATGTCCAAAACTTGATAAATTGTACTGCGCAACTTCTCATAAAAAGCCCCATATGACTTGTGTAACATCACTGAATAAATATCATATGCCTTGTGAAATATCACAAAATAAACATATGCCTTTAGTAACATCATTGAATAAATATCGTATGTCTTGTGTGAAATATCATATGCCTTGTAAAATATATGCCTTGTGTAACATCATTGAATAAATATTGTAAGCTGTGTGTGAAATATCATATACCTTGTGTAACATCATTGAATAAGTTCCATATGTCACACCCAATATCAAACTGGCTTTGATTCATATACCTTGAATGCTTGCCTCATAACTCAAGACTATGATACCGTTTTCCATATCCATTATCAAGACTAATATAGCTGGAGTTTTGCCCCTTTAATCAATGTGTGATTTGTGTCCCTTCAAACTAATCATTAATGCGTTGAGCATACATTTTTTACTGCATAACTTTGGACAAGATACAAAAAATTATTTTCTCCTGTCCCATAACTTATGGTTAAACTTTCTTCACCTAAATCATATGTCCCTAAATTTACAGCTCCCCCCCCCCCGGACAATAAAGTAGGTAAATGAAATGGTTATTTGATAACTAACAAAAAGAAACTAACCTTGTATTGTTCTCATTTATTCCTTTTGGGGTTCTTAATAAGCAATTTATATATAGAAAACACAATGCAAACCCTGCATGTTCCTGTCATGTAGCATATACGTCCATATTGTGTATCACTTATATCAGGTAACAACAGACACTGTTCAATGACATGAATATAGATAAATGCATCATGCTGGGTTGTCCTCAGAGGTTTTGAATATGTTAAATTGGATCCAAAAAATCACAAACAAAAGAGAGAGAGAGAGAGAGACAGAGACAGAGACAGAGACAGAGAGACAGAGAGAGAGAGACAGAGAGAGAGAGAGAAACAACTGATTGCTTGAAGGCACCATTAATTCACTCATGACAGTGTATGGTGCAAAATTACCATGGGTGAATTGTATCCAGGTTACCAATATAACAATATTTTTGTATATAAAAACCATTATAAGGAAATATGTTCATTATGCATACAAATGACTATTTTTGCTAGCATGGATTACAAAAGTATTCTTAAAGACAATTAATGCTGGGTATACTTTTGTACCCTGCCGATAAAAATGTCTGTTTCTATCAATTATGATGACAGGTTGAAAACAGTAGAAGCTTGTGTGGTGAATAAACATGATGAGTGCCAAGCGAGGCAGCTGCAAGTACCAGTTTTATAAGTTTTTGGTATCACTCGGCCAGGGTTTGAACCTGCGACCTCCTGCACCTGAGCTGGTGGAGAGCTATAAACCTAATGTTTCAAATACAAAGATTATTTTATTATAAAGCAAGCTGACCCCAGAAAGCAGACTTTGGATTCTTTTAAGTGTGCAGATTGTTTTATATACAAATTAGGGTGTTCGAGGTAAGCTTTGTTTATTTACTGGTGTGCACAGAAATTTTGAAAATAAATTGAAACAATGGAGCCATTTGAAATAAAGACATATCACATAAATATTACTCACTGCAAATTGAAGTGTTCATCAATGTTGTTTATCATAGGTATTTACTAGCAAGTATATTGCATTCATTTTCCTGCAAGTCCAAACAAGCCATATTTGTATTACAATTTGTGTTTTGCTGTATGAACACATTTTGTGCTTGATGCAATAAATGTTTTGATTCAAGTTATCTTCCCCCATTTCACATGCCATATCTAATTCCCAAGTGATAGTTCCTGAGTTATATGCCAGTGCATGTGAGCTGATAAGCCATTTGACTTGTA
>JAECUM010003981.1:0-109080 GCA_016617855.1 Megalonaias nervosa | reverse complement strand
TCACCAATCATAATCGCGTTCATCTATTGCCCGATCGAGCTTTCACATAAAAAAAAAACAAAAAAACAAAAACCAAAAAAGAAAAAAACAGCGGTGCAAATAGACTTTAGCCCAACCCGGTGAGGTTCCGACCTCCCGACTCCGTCTTTTGGGTAGGGCCAAGTCGGCAATAACTGGCATGCTGGTACGACATAACTGAACGTTCCTGTCGTACTTGCATCATTACACTGCAATAGGGGCTCGTTGCAAATAAAATTAGCACTATTGATCAATTGATAGAGGGCAGGGTGAGGGGCAGTCCTACAACGTAAGACGTATCACATGGTATTTTAATTTTGGTGCTACGTCGTACTGCCTAAATAACGGCCTTTTGCAGTGTGTTCCAAGTCGACAGACAGGAGAATGAAAGGTAACACATTGCAGCCTTCAGGAATATCACCTATGCTCAAGGTAATGTAAAAAATGCATTTTCAACTAGTAATATTAACTTTTTTTGAGATTTTGCATGGTCTTATTACATATTTATATTTTTTACCTGTAAACCCCAAGATATTACACCAGGAGCTGTCCAGAATGCAAATCTAAACATAACCTGGCCTCTAAAATATCTGACTTGTGGAGATCAACAGTTTTGCCCCCCCCCCCCCCCCGGGGACTTGACTACATTGTAAACAAATAGAAACATTTTTTATAATACCTTAAACTAAATAAATGTTATGATATTTGTACAAGTAAATAAAAAAATGGCATTTCAAATGTGTATTCAAATTATTTCATATTTACAGTAATTTGGGGTCAATCAATTGTGCATTAGAATTCACATCACTTGGACTTACTCCCAAATAGAAACACTATCCTGGCAAATAAGAATGACCAAAATGCATGTTTCTATCCACTGTTTAAATGGCATACATCCTTGTTCCTAAAAACAGTAGTAAATTAAAAATTGAGACACCACGTGATGATGGTTAAGAGGTTGTAGTTTATGACTCTGTAGGTTGACACCAAAGTAGCAGCCAAGAAGTCTATACTTCTTCAGCTGGTGATCAGTTTGTTTAAAATTACATATCTGAAGATTGAAAAGTTATGAAATTGTTATATGGTGTGCCCATTTTGGTCCAAAATTGTATATACTTTAGAAGTGTAACTTATTTTGGAGTCTGTAAGATTGATTTCACTTGGAAATTTTCTTTTCTCAAAGAACTTATCATTTCTTAACAATAAATTTAATTGTTTTTTGCTGTATAAGTTTCAGAGGCAGCTTATTAATTTTTCAAGTGCAATCTTAAATGATGTATGATGACTAGTTTTAAATAGAAGCCAGATCTGGGACGGAAATGTTCATGGTGCATTCTTACTCTCATACAGCACATAATCAGACATGTAATTTTTTCATGCCAGAATTTGGCTTTGGCAAGTCGCAGATGTATAAATAATGGGTCTTTATTTCTGGTATGTTGTCTGTCATTGCCTCATCTGCCTTGAATGATAGTCTTGTGCACTTAATTGAAAATTCATTTTCCAGCAAGCAAAACAGTTAAAATTTTCAAAAATAAGTTAAAATTGTCTAAAATGTTGCTCTTTTTAAAATATTTTGGTTCATTTTCCAGCAGGCAAAACAGTTAAAATTTTCAAAAATAAGTTAAAATTGTCTAAAATGTTGCTCTTTTTAAAAATATTTTGGCTGAGTGCATATTTGGCATAATAAGAGAATAATTTATAATTTGAAGATTTCGTTGTTCTTTTGCTCACTTGCAGCATGCTCCAAAATTATAATGAGGCCAGATGCACAAGATTTGGGGTATTAGCTTGGCATAATACCTGATAATTCTAAGCAAACTGTTATCGCATGATCACTGGGTATGGTGCAAAAAGACCTCTTTTGATCTCCGGGTTCAATGTTAATTTCCAAAAGCTTATTAGAGTTATCCCCACCTTGCTTGAGCATAGCTATATTTCATGTACTTGGCAGTCCATATCAACACTTTTCCACAAATTTAATTCTAATTAATTATATTTACTGTGTGGTCTTTATCCTGATAAAATAAAAATCTGACAGTAGTAAATGGATGCATTTACCAAAACATAAATAACATGTGATACATATTACATTGTGGGACTAGAGGAGGGGGTCAGATATTGATACAGGTCTAGACACTTGTTCCCTCTAGCCATTGACTGATACTCCAAATTTAATTTGTAGCGAGCTAGATCCATGTCTGGCTTTACTTCATTTCATTTGTAACTAGCTAGATCCATACCTGGTTTCACTTCATTTCTAGTTAATTTGCAACTAACTAGATATATGTCTGGTTTCACTTCATTTCCAGTTAAAATTTTAGTTTGTTTTGTTTGTCTGGTTATAACTGACACTATGTAAGATATCCATGCATTGGTTGTCACAGGACTTAAATTATTGGCAGTTGGTTATATATCTTTAGAAACCAGGAAATGTGTAACACCCTCCCCTACTCCCAATAAATTGGCAGTTAGCGGGTTGCTGCTATTAGCTTTTCTGTCTCCCTAGACTGAAGTACATGCAGCTGAAATGGTTGATGTAATTCTGTCACAGTGTATCCTGGAGTCCTAGGTTTTAGGACACATAGGCATTCACTTTACCCGTTTATAGATGTTCTCCTTTCATAGTGATATTTTGAAATGTTGGTTATTTTAGCAAAGCACGCACACCAAATAACAATAATTTATTCCCTCACTTCATCCTTATAGTATCAATGTGAGATCCCTTAATAGGAAATTGCATAATAATGTGTTAACAGTGTAATTTGTATTAAAAGTAAATCTACATTTTGAATCATCATACCTGTACAGAAAGTCATAACTATTCATGCAAAAGAAGCATATCCACTGTCTGAAATTGTATGGTCCTGTGATGTAGTCCACACATTCATAGTATATTGCTTATGCTGAGTCCAAAAAATTGACATACTATTTGTTGATGTAAAGATGTGTAAACAAATCCTGTTTGGTTCTTTACAAGGGTTTCAACAGACTTACCAACAAGAGAGAGAGAGAGAATTTATTGTGTCAAGGCACCCGCTATTTATGCATGACAATGTATGATGTAAAATAACACAGATTGTATATCCAGGTTAACAATATAACAGTATTTTGTCAAAACATTATTATTAAATGCATATACATTGAATGCAAATGACAATATATTTTATCACACTGGTTACATAAGTATAATCCTAAAGACAATTAATGTTATGTATGCTATTGTACCCTTCAGACATCAATGCCTGTTTGTATCAATTATGATAACAAGGTGGCAAACAATAGAAGCTTGGGTAGTGACTAAACACACCTGGTAGAGAGAAATAAATTCGTCGTTTCAAGTTGGGTTATCAAATACAAAGGTTATTTTATTTACAAAGCAAGCCAACCCATGGAAGTCAACTTTGGATTCTTTGAAGTATGCAGATTTTTTTTATATACAATGTAGGCTGACCTAGGAAAGCAGACCTTGGTTTCTTCTTAGGGGTATTCAAAAGAATTTTGAAAATAAAATGAGACATTGGAAAGGTAGGAGTTCTGTAAATGACACTTTGAAATACATAATGTGAAATCTGTTAACGCAAACGTCATAGCTGAATAGGTTGCGATTGTGCAGTGTGATCACAGGAAGTTAAAATAAACTATTAACTGAATATGGGACTACTTGGCACAGAGCAAGTATCAAATTCACAACTCAATCAAAGGTTTGAATGCATTTTTGGACATGCAGGCACTGATTGATTTCATTTTTAAACCTACAGTTGGTCCCCTTATTAATATATCTGAAAAGGTGTCCCAATACATGCAACTCAGTAACAAAAATCTATCCCAGAACATAGAGTCATTACTGTATGGTCTTAAACTAAGTCACAAAAAAGAGTGAAAACACTATGTAACAGAGTTTTTGTTCCCGGGTAGTAAGTGTTATTTTGTAATTGCTTATGCCAAAAAAGTATAGAAAATGGCTATTATTCCCCACAAACTTTGCTTTTGTGACCAGGACAGTGATATTTTGAAATTTACCCATTTCCAATGAGAAAACAGGTGAATTTGTGTCTTTTCGCGCACATAAAGTCAGAAATAAACAACATATGAATCAAAATTAGCATGTATTTATACTAAAGTAATACAAAAATTACCACAAAAGATTTAGAAGTGAGTAGTGTTTTGAGATTACGATTATACTGTAAATCACTTTCATGAATCAGCCCCCAAATGTAGTCTCCCATCATGTTCTCGTTATACTGTCCTCAGTAGCAGCTTTCAGAGTCCAGTATATCCTGATGGAAGCACTTGCCTTGCTTCTCTGAGTATGCTCCCATGTTCTTCTTGAATTTATCAAGATGAGCATCAAGGATATGGACTTTGATGGACATCCTGCAGCTCATTGTGCCATAGTTCTTCACCAGAGTCTCAACCAGCTCCACATAGATTTGAGCCTTGTAATTGCCCAGGAAGCCCCGAACCACTGTGACAAAGCTGTTCCAAGCCGGTTTCTCCTTACTAGTGAACTTCTTGGGGAATTCATTGTACTCTAGGATCATCTTTATCTATGGTCCAATGAAGACACTGGCTTTCACCCTTGCCTTAGACAGCTTAGGGAGGAAGTCTTGAAGGTACTTGAAGACTGCCAGTTCCTTATCTAGAGCTCTGACAAATTGTTTCATAAGGGACAATTTGATGTGCAGTGGTGGCATCAGCACCTTCCGGGAGTCCACCAGTGGCTCCCACTTGATGTTGTTCCTCCCTACAGAGAACTTGGTACGCTTTGGCCAGTCCCACCTGTGCCTTGGTGTCCCTGCTGTCCCAAAAGCAAAGATAGCAGAGAATCTTGGTAAAAAACTTCCTTGGAGACTCATCAGGAATGCCACCATTTTGAAGTGTTCGATGACCTCCCAACCGTACTCATCATACTTCAAGGTGTCCAGTAAGGTCTTGATGCTGTTGTAATCCGCTTCAACATGCACCGAGTGAGCCAGGGGAAAAGACGGGTACTTGTTCCCATTATGGAGCAGCATGGCTTTGAGGCTCCTGGATGAGCTGTCAATGAAGAGGCAGCCTCAGTCTGGTTACAGGCAATTCCGATTGCCTTGAACAGACTGGTCACATTGTGGCAGAAGCAGAGCCCACCTTGATGAGTGAAGAAGCTGGAAAAAGCTTGGTGACCCTTCCTCTGATCTGTGACTTGCACACTTTCATCCAACAAGTTCCAATGCATGAGTCTAGATGTCAGAAGCTCAGCATTGGACTTGTGAGACCAAGATCTCTGATGAATTCATTGAGGTCTTTGTGGTTGTGGTAGTATTGGTTTCTCTCCTCAGCTCCACCTCTGAAATTGTCATCTGGATCTACAACATCTTCCTCGCTCTCTAACTTGCTGCTCTCTTCTAAAGATGGCTGCTGTCTGGAAGAGGAGTGGTTTCAGGGAGCTCGGGGCAGTGTGGCACTAGGACAATGGATGAAGGAAGGTCCAGATACATGATGGCAGGTGCATTCTTGCCAGTCTGGTGTTTGGAAGGGTCCACCATGCAGAAGTAGCAGTTGCTTGAGTGGTCAGTGGGTTCCCGCCAAATTCTTGGGAGAGCGAACTTCATGGCTCTCTTTTCCCCTCAGTACCATCCTACAAAAATAAATTTATTTCACCCATGTCTAATGTGTAAGAGATTCTCACAGCATTTTTCATATATAATATATTTTTACAATTTTAAACATTTTAACAAATTGTATAACATATTCTGAGCAACAACTGTCCATCTTACCTTCCAGAGTTTTTTGCAGTGCTCACAGGTGAAATGTGGTGCCCAGGGTTTGTCTTGATCTCTGACAGGCATGCCGAAATATGTCTTGTAGGCCTCTTAGCAGATGCTTCCACGGAGTACTTTTTAGCTCTTGTCTTAATAAATTGGCCGCAGACAGAGTAAAATGTGTCAGCCGGATGGTTGCAGCCTCATGATGCCATCTCAGAAAAATGCAGATATGTATCCACTTAGACAAGTGGAACTAAACTGAACTGGTGGGCTTAAGGCCCTTATATTTATACTACTATTTATTTACTAGAAAGTTCTAGAAGTTACTCCAAGTTTACTCAGCACTGAATCTATTTGCAATGTTCTGGAAAATAGGTAAATTTCACAATATCACTCTCCTGATCACAAAAGCAAAGTTTATGGGGAATAATAGCCATTTTCTATACTTTTGAGGGATAAGCAATTAGGAAGTAACAGTTACTACCCAGGAACAAAAAAACTGTTACACGAAAAAACCAACAAATTTTATAAAATTCAACAGATAATTTATTTCTATAGAATGCAAAGTGGAAATTGAAAAACAACTTAGAGTATGATGAATGAAATCCTAAATTCTCCAAAAGTATTGAGTATACCAAATGAGTTCTAGTGGCGTTTTATATGAAGTCCATTCTGTTGTGCTGATGTGCCAGTAGTCGGAATATTTTAATGTGCCAACAGTCTTGATGTGTCTCAATGATACAATTGAAAATGTCTGTAAATTAATTCATGTAATTCCAAATAGTTACTTAGTCCTAAAGTTTATGAGCACCTTGTAATTCCAATGAATAATTGAAATAAATCCTCTCAAATAATAATTTCAGCACAAATGAATGACTCAGCCTAGATTGATGTTTAAGATAGGAATAATTGATTCTGTCATTCACTACCTTATTTAAAAAAACTAACACACAATTTCAGAACCAGGATTAGGGTCAGATATTCATTTAAGATCATTCTTAAATTGTCAGCAAAGTCAGGTGCTTTAATAGACAGTCTATCAGAAATCAGGTGACCTGGTTTTCCTATGGAGAAACCAATGACATGACCTCAAATTGCATCAAATTTTTCAACCTGATCAAATGGCCACATTAACATTTTTAGTAAACAAAATAGCCATATCATATAGTACAAACTCACAATGGATAAATTAGCTATTTAATGTTTTTTAGTAAATGACCATTGCAGTCTATAATCATAAAATTAACACACATTATGTAGATACACATAACAGTACAGTGCAAAAATTATTTATTTCAGAAATTAATTTATGGTGTCCCATCATATACAGTAAATATGGTATGATACTTCTCATGTTTGCCATTAGTTGATCACAGCACAACTCACAGTCATCACAGAGGTTAGAAGAGAAATGTATGTTACCACAACATGACAACAATGGTGAATACAATAATTAGTCAACTTAATGTGAACCAATATGGATATTTTATTTTAGATCTTTTTGCGTGCTTAGTTTTCATGGTATTTATCTTTGTTTTCATTCACTGTTCATGATGATTCTCAACAGATTTTTGTGTGTACAGTATGTGATTCAGTTTTGGCTGGTTTAAACATGTTGACATCATTGAAAGATACTTTCTCATAAAAACGTGGAGTTTTTGACACTGCATCAAACCAGGGAGTGGGACAATATATCCACTGTATACTTGGGATTGTGCTGTATTCTTTAAATTATTGCAAGTCTAGACTGCATATACAAGGAGGCATTGCCAAAACTATGGTACTGTATGATACCCCTATTGTATCAACTTGATTGTTTGTTATTATTTTTGTAATTAAAGTTATGATAAGAAACTATATAATAATACATGTAGATATGTAGATGAGGAAAGAAGGAATGGTTTAAACAGATAACAGGAGAATAGAATGCATAGCTCTGAAAGCAAAGACAGATTCAAAGATTGAATCCAATTTTATCCAGGTATACCTGTTACTGTATGTGATTACTGTTAAGACTCTGGTCTTAAAGAAAGTAACAGAAAAGAGTGAAAAGCAGCAAGCTTGTTAAAATTCGATTAAAAATTTATTTCTCTACAATACAAAGTGAAAATGTAAAAAAAAGGAACCTTCGTTATTGCAAATTAAATCCCAAATAATCCTAGAATTACTGACACAAGTTTTGATGATTAAAGTTCTGAATAAACTTTAGTAAAAATCCAAATTATATTCGGTGCTGGAAGTGTTGATATGCCTGTGGTGGCCAGTGTTGTGCAGATGTGCCAACAGTCTTTTGTTGGATCACAGTAATACAATTCAAGAATATATCCTTATCAGAAATTTCGCTTTAAATTCAAGTGTCTATTTCCAAGAATGTTATTTTTCATGAGCTCTTGTATTTCCAGTGAATAAATAATTTGAATAAATAAAATTCGAGCATAAATGAACAGCTGGACACAACATTAATACAATTGATTCTGCTTAGATCTTAAAGCGTGAATAACTAATTTCTAGAAAAAAAGATTATGTAGTCCTCTACTTGACCTCGGGTCACAGTTAGCATTTTTTAAAAGAAATTCAAACTATTTCCTAATGGAAGATAACCTTCTAGAAGGTTCCTAACCTTTACAAAAATAAAATCTTTGATATAATTAGAGTATAAAATTTGGTAAATACAATGTCCTTTACTCTGCCAAAATAATAATCATAACAGTTGAATCATACTCCTACTTTAGGTCAAGCAGAATATAAGCTTGATTTCGGACAAGGTACAACATTTAACTTTTCATATCATGTAATGAATAAAATAAAACTTTAGAAAACTAGCAAACAAACAATGAAAATTAAATATACATAATATCACTTATAACTCAAGTCCAAAAGCAAACAACACGGACCCTAATCTGCCATCATATAATACAGCTACAGCTCATGGTCCATCTTGTTTATTCAGATAATTACCCCTGACAAACTGGATATACCTAGATCTGCTAGCACATTTAATGCCGGATCTGGTTCGACAGAGTTTACAGTTGGACTTGAAATATATGTTGGCATAGAGGGTAATCCATAATGACTGGAACTTAAAGTTTCATTTCATAGCATCATATGGGTCATTTCTTTGCAGCACATTTTGTAATCATTAGATTTGTTTGTGGAAACTGCAAGTTTTTCAGTGGCTTTATTTTTTGTTACCGATATGCTGATTTATTTACGCACCTGAATGATTTGAGAACACCTATTTCATCAATGAAATTATTTTCGAAACAGTATACACCAGTCTCTGTATTTACTATGTAAATAATGATAAACACTGCTCATAAGGGTAGATATTTTTGGTACACCAGTTGTTCTTTAGAGACAAGTGTCTTTAATGTCTAAACAAACCTGTAACAAAAATCTCCAGAGTTATGTCATTAAAAATGATCACATAATCACCCATAAATCAGCAGCATGGATGAAAAAATATTGATGAGCTGGCTTGAGAGGTGGCAATCTGTATGTGTCAGAAAGGTGGTCCACAGTTTTTGTGACCAGCATCATGATTATGGAGCAGCCTACGTTCCATGCTTCAAGTTGCTAAGTTTGGATATAACGGTTGTTGAATCCAATATACTTGGAAATATCATGATTAAAATGCAGGTTAAAATCAATATACTTACTCCACTTGTATGCATGAGACATAGTGAGACAGACCTTGACACTTACATCAGGACAGAAGTGATAAACTATGTCACTGTAATGTTACATAAAGAATCAGTATTTGTATGAAATTGTGGGAATTTATTTAACAGAAGCAAGTATCACATGTTAACTGAACAAGGAAGTATCACATTTTGAACTGAACACAACCTCTCTCTATCTCGCTCGTTCTTTTTTTACTTACCATGGTCAAGCACCTTGCAAAACTTGACACGGTCAAGCACCTTGCAAACCTTGAGTTTGTCCAAATTGAACTTGACCTTTTCCCAGATGTATGAAAGGCAGATTTGTCAAGCTCTGCCTTAGAGTAAGCTGAAGTAGAATTAGTCATGTACTTGAATCATACAGAAATCAACCCACTACACTCACTTCATGTTAGCTCTGATGCATGAAATAAATGTTTAGAAATGATGTACCACCCACAATTTCTGTGGGTTCAGGTTCGGGGGAACTCAGTTTTACTCTATAATAAGTCAGTAAGTAATTTTTGATAATTACTTTATATACACACTAATTTCCTGTCCACCTCTCCAATTTTAGTGACTTGACCCAAGGCCTGTGTTGCATTCTTATGTGAATTTATGTTATTTTGCCCACTCGATGTATTCAGTAGTTCCTGTTAATAATGAAGTTTTTACAGTCCATATAAATCATTTGTTGAGGCATCTTTGTAACAAAGTATTCTCTGTGTAAGTGCTGTCTGTTGTCCTATGTGGGTGTTCATTATATGCAGGAATTTGTAATAGTGAGGTTTGTTATAGTGAAAGTTTACATGGGTAGGAGAGCCTCTAAATTTATGAAATTTTTGCTTAGCTTTTTGAGATAAAAACAGTTACCCATAGCACAGTTAAGCATAAATCTCTTATATAAGTGAAAATTGGTGGCCTAGGATTGATTGCAAGCATATATGTATGACCTTATTATTTTTCAGGCCAATGCATATAACAAAATCAATTTTTAATATTTAGACCCATCTTTCAGTTTGTTTTGAAAAAAAAAAATTCTTTGAATTGATTTAAAATGTTTTGAATTCTGTATCTATTTCAATCCAATATTTGGGTCAAGTAATGCTCAGAAACCACCATTTTTGGAGGAGGAGCCATAACTTGTCTTAATAATAATGTGGAATGTTCGAAACTAAATTTGTACAATGTATTTGTAATATAAAACTGTATGCCAAATTTTGTTTAAATCCAACATTCCTTGTAAAATTGTATGCTGCAGATTATTAAGATAGTCAGTTAGGACCATAACTCCAGTAAATGATGACATAGCATGAAGAAAATTGATCTTGACAAAGATCTCATGAATGTATCAAATATAATAAGTATCAAATTTGATTTCAGTCCAATTATTTCTCTCAAAGTTGTGCAGAAATCAGTTTGTTAGCAGATAGACTGAAAAATATTTGGACAGTTTGATTATGGCTGTTCATAAAGTGAGACCCCAGTGTTGCAAACTGATTGTGGACTTCCTACAGTGTTTTGTCCTGTGTCCTCCAAATCTTGACCCTGTGTACCCTCATGTGGCACACTTTTTCATCAGAAGAAGAATCAATGTTTCATTACTGACTGTCCACCCAGGAGAAAAAACTGTAAGATGACAATGGATATCTATTTTAAAACTTTGTATTTGGCAAAGAAAGTTTCAGAGTTTGTGACAGTCAGCCAAATTGCAATGTAAAGTGTTTTGACAGCTATTAATGTAACATTTTCCAGGTGAAAGTCAACCTTATGGCAGGGATTTACAAATTTTATATATAAGTCAGCTTGCCCAGGGCAATTAGACTGAAACATTTAACTTGATCCATGGAAAATTTGAGCTTGCCCCAAACATAATACAGTATCCCAACATTAGTAGTAAAACAGTAAGAGAAAATGTGGTATATTTTAAGGAAATCACATAATATTTATTGCAACTTTTGTTTCCTTTATACTCTTTTTGGTACCTTACAATTATTTGCTGATAGTTAATTTTGTCTAAAAATATATAAGTAAATAATACACGTAGTTTTTGTAGATTAGAAATGCTGATATAGTTGGAACAGTAAAAGTTGACATGTATATGTATATGGACCGATAAAGGGATAGGTAGAAAAGATTTTGGAAATAGCTACATTTTTTAAGAGAGGGATAGGGAGAGATTGAGGAAGAGAGAAATAAAACAAGACTGTACTGGCTTACTTGTACTCACAACTCAAGAACTTGTGTACACTGATTTTTTTTTTTATCCATTTAATAATTCTCATATAGTAACTTTAAAATCAGAGACAAGCATCAAAATATTATAGAATTAGACTTTTGAAAATGATCTGAGAACACTTATATTTGTCCATTTAATTGCTTGCCAAGCCGTATGTATTAAGTCTCCATTAATTATTACATGAACAACATATAAACATATTAACTCCACCTGTGAGTGCTACATTTTCCTAACATAATCATGCTTTGAATTAAATCCCCCTGTTAGTTAATCCTTAGAGACAAGAAATCTCCTGAATTGTGTTTTTAACAGTCAACACCTAATCGCCATAAAAATGGTGACATGCATCAAAACAAACTTTGAACTCACTGACACACACTGCCAGAGGTTAACCTGGAACCTGAAGGTCAGTGAATATCCAATACATATAAATATTACAATTGCAATTTAACTGATTGGTTAAAATAGATATTTATTCCTTATTTGTCAAAACTTGCTTTAAATATTAAGTATTCCTATTATCATGTCTTCTTTGTGATAAAATGTGGGACTGACCTTGACATTGGCTATAAGATGGAAATGACACATACAGTAGATGAAAAATACTGTAGCCAGGTATGCAGAAGAATGCACTAAAAGTAAATGTTAAATAAAGTTTTTCATATATATGCCGTAGTGAGATTTCAGGGTATAAAACTTGCAGAACATAAAACATTAGAAGTTGAACATGACCCGTTGTTGGTCAGTCAGCTTGCACAGAGTTACTGTATTTTACCCAGACACCGACATTCAGTAATATTTCTTGCATCCGTCTCTAAATTTTGTGAACTTGCCCGTGAGCTAGTGCCATCTAAATTTGGGCTTGCCTGAACCAAATCTGAGCTTGCCCCAGGAGTTGGGCAGGTGGATTTGTAAATCTCTGCCTATGGTGAGGAAGATTTAATTTATATCAAGGTTGCTAGAAGAGACAAAATTTATGCAAATACACCATTTGTCGTTTATTTACTGCTTTATTTAACTTGAAAAGTAATTTGGAGAACAGTTATTTATTGATAAGGCCAAAAAAGAAATGTGTGTTTACTATTGCATTGGTTTTAAAATTAGGGTAGGTACTAGGTTTTTTTTCAACATCAGATATATTATAATGATTAGTATATGTAATGTACAAAGTGCTTCAAGTACTGAGCAAAACTGGTTCAGTTAGATTCTCAAATCAATTTGGGGAATGAAATAAATGGTTGGCCAACTGGAAACATATTTTTTGTGGGCCAATGAGTGTACACAAAAATTAAATGAGAGAGCAAGATCCAGAACAGAATATTCTATGGTGCAGCTCATTTCAGGTTAAAGTAGATATGGATTCATGAGTTAATTCAACACATGATAAGACTTTCATTACAAGTGTTCTGGGGCAATATGACAGTACAGTGTAAACTGCAAAACTGTTAAGGTGGCAAAACCATTAAGTACAGAAGATTTTCTCATTTTGATAGTACTAGAACTGTTGTTTTAATCTGTCCTTCTACACTGGTGTGTGTCCCCCAGATTTGGAGTGTAGGGATACTGTGTCCCCTACTCTTGGGATCTAGTGTGCAACACTGCAGACAATAAGAAACATGCAGTGTGACTTTATGGGTTATTCAGACATTATCAGCATGGCTTATTTTGTGTAATACTGTATATGCTTCTATAATAATGCTTCGTGTTTCCCTGTCATACTGTATATGCTTCTATAATAATGCTTCACGTCTCCCTGTCATACTGTTTATGCTTCTATAATAATGCTTCATGTTTCCCTGTCATGCTGTATATGCTTCTGTAATAATGATTCATGTTTCCCAGACATACTTTATATGCTTCTGTAATAATGATTCATGTTTTCCTGTTGTACTGTATATGCTTCGGTGGGATGCTTCATGTCTCCCTGTCATACTGTTTATGCTTCTATAATAATGCTTCATGTTTCCCTGTCATGCTGTATATGCTTCTGTAATAATGATTCATGTTTCCCAGACATACTGTATATGCTTCTGTAATAATGATTCATGTTTCCTTGTCGTACTGTATATGCTTCTGTAAGATTGCTTCACGTTTCCCGGTCATACTGTTTATGCTTCTATAATAATGCTTCACATTTCCGTTGTACTGTACATGTTTCTATAATAACGCTTCACGTTTCCCTGTTGTGCTGTATATGCTTCTATAATGCTTCATGTTTCCCTGTCAGACTGTATATGCTTCAGTAATAATGCTTCACGTTTCCCTGTCGTGCTGTATATGCTTCTATAATGCTTCACGTTTCCCTGTCAGACTGTATATGCTTCTGTAATAATGCTCATGTTTCCCTGACATACTGTATGTGCCTCTATAATAATGCTTCATGTTTCCCTGTCATACTGTATATGCTTCTGTAATAATGCTCATGTTTCCCTGTCATGCTGTATATGCTTCTGTAATAATGTTTCATGTTTCCCTCTCATACTGTATATGATTCTGTAATAATGCTTCATGTTTCCCTGTCATACTGTATATGCTTCTGTAATAATGCTCATGTTTCCCTGTCATACTGTTTATGCTTCTATAATAATGTTTCATGTTTCGCTGTCATGCTGTATATGCTTCTATAATAATGCT
Source organism: Megalonaias nervosa (assembly GCA_016617855.1). Lineage (NCBI taxonomy): Eukaryota > Metazoa > Mollusca > Bivalvia > Unionida > Unionidae > Megalonaias > Megalonaias nervosa. Next base: position 94,780 of record JAECUM010003981.1, on the reverse strand, counting down.
TCATATTCCCTGTCATACTGTATATGTTTCTGTAATAATGCTTCATGTTTCCCTGTCATACTGTATATGCTTCTATAATAATGCTTCATGTTTCCCTGTCATACTATATATGCTTCTATAATAATGTTTCATGGTTCCGTGTCATAATTTATGTACCATATGTACATGCATACAAGTCGAGCACAGCTGCAAACAGCATTGACCCTGAAGTGTCATCACATAATGTGCAGGCAGATCAGGGTCTGTGTTTGTCCTTCTGATTATTCCTACAAATTGCATAGACTCAAATCTTCCAGGACATTATGCAATGGCAGATATGGGTGTGTATGACTGCAATCGGATCTGACTTGGATGCAGGTACATGTATACCAGTACATACAGAAATACGAGGTATATTACTGGACAAAAAATGTCTTGAAATGAAACGCATAGAACAATGAAATACATAATGACACTTTTCTTAATAAACATCTGCTTACTACTACTACAACTACCAATTCTACCTGTATACATTGATTTTTCAGACATATTGTCAGTGTTCCATTGTTTTTCTACAACTGCCAATGCTACCTATATACATTGTTTTCAGAAATATGGTTAGTGTTCCATTGTTCTACTACAAGTAGGAGGGACATCATTAGCTGTCAGCATCTACGGGACTGAACATTACTATCCAGTACACTGAGTAGTAAATAAAGCTCATGGGTAGGTATATGTGTGTGTATGTTTGTTGTGTCTAGTGTGTTTTGTTCTCCACCAGCCAATAAACTGTAAAGCATTTCTGACAGTTGTACCAATCTATCTTCATCTTAGCCCAATTACACCTTAATTGATGTTGCTCCTATACCATCATTGCTCAGCTACGCCATTTGACATGTTCTTTCACACTATTAGAATGACTTCCTAAGGGTAATCTAACAAGTATTTGATATCAATATATAAAATATGACCCTTTTCCCACATTTTATATCAATATATAAAATATGGCCCTTTTCCCACATTTGATACCAATATGTAAAATATGACCCTTTCCCACATTTGATACCAATATAAACAATATGACCCTTTTCCCACATTTGATACCAATATATAAAATAGGACCCTTTCCCACTTTTGATACCAGTATATAAAATATGACCCTTTTTCCCACATTTGATATGAGTATATAAAATGACCCTTTCACACATTTGATATGAGTATATAAAATATGACCCTTTTCCCACATTTGATACCAGTATGTAACATATGACCCTTATCCAATATTTATGAAAACTTTTTCAGTACTTTAATGCAAATTTATGATAAACAATGGACTGGTTGGCTGTTAGATTACTAACTGGAGTGTACATAATTGGTTTTGTCAGGAAAGGAAAAAATCCATAAGTTTTGTTCTAGTTAAGGAAGAATATTTTTATGATATTGTATGAAATTTGAATTATATTGACAACAAAATGTTGAAATTTTCTTGGGTTGAGAGAAAAGCATTGTTAGTTATACTGGTCATAGACCAGAAGAACTTTTGTGATGCTGTCATCATTCAGTCACCACCATCTGTTAGCACAATCTTATTCTAACTTCATACACACATTCATCCCATTGTCTAGTTGGTGGCCATTTGAAAATATTGTTATTCCTACTCCCAGTCAGATGACTTTATCAACATGGAGTTTTCACCAGTAAATTTCTTGTGATACCTAGTTAGTCCTGAATGAAAATGACACCAGTCATATATTTAATATGGCTCCGATGCATTTTTTTAAAATTTGTGGGCATTACAAAGCCACTTTTGTACTGAGATGCAATAGAAACCTATTATATACTTACATACATACATAAATAAATACATACATACATACATACATACATACATACATACATACATACATATTGATTTTCGATTCAGAGAGCAAAGTTGAAGTTTTGTCGACCAAGATCAAGGCTTTTGTGTACATCAGCCACACACTGTCAGCATGGGTGAGTAGATATTCTGCATTTCTTCCCTCTCTATGATGCTGTTCATTTATACAGTATTCTCTCACTTTAATGCTATATACTTATACAGTACTCCTTCACTGTTATGGTATATACAGTAATTGCTCACTATAATGCAGTATGTTTATAGTGTGTCTTCACTCTGTGTATATTCTCACAATAATGCTCTACTGTATTTAGCTGTGTATAAAGCACACATTTTTCACCTAAGGTTCTTTCTTTCAGTCAGGGAATAGATGGATGCACTTTTTATAGAACTATTTAAAAAGGAGTCTTTTTCCAGGTTGATCTAATAAAAGCTGCATTGTACATCACCTTATACTGGGGTGCATCAGAACCTCTCAGCAGTGGGGACTACTACAATGAATTCACCATTATGTTTTGTCGGGTACCAAAATTTCAGGGGTACCAATTCTTCTTGGATTTCAGGATTGCTACAGACCACAAATTTAAAGAGCCAACAAACAGTGATTCAGCTGTATAAATAATGGGGCTCCATGTTCTGTCTTGATTTAAGTAACAACATAGGGCCCATTTTCTAGTCCATGGATTTAAGTAACAGCAATAGGACCCATTTTCTAGTCCGTGGATTAAAGTAACAATGATAGGACCCATTTTCTAGTCCATGGATTTAAGTAACAGCAGTAGGACCCATCTTCTAGTCCATGGATTTAAGTGCTGACATGTCATTTTTGGCAAGACCATGAAAATTGAGACTCAGAAAGACTATACTATCCTTCAGAACTTGTGTGAATAAATAGTGGCTGTTGTGAAAAAGAAGCCCTAAGACCTTGACATTAGATCTAGTATGAGAGCATTAGACCAAGTATAGGAGCACTAGATAGTAATGGAGCATTAGACCTTGTATGCAAGCGTTAGACAGCATGGGAGCATTAGACAGTAATGGAGCATTAGACCTAGTAATGGAGCATTAGACAGTAATGGAGCATTAGACCTAGTATGGGAGCATTAGACCTAGTATGGGAGCATTAGACCTTTTATGGGAGCATTAGACCCAGTATGGGAGCTTTAGACAGTAATGGAGCATTAGACCTTGTATGGGAGCATTAGACAGTAATGGAGCATTAGACCTAGTATGGGAGAAGATGCAGTCAGGGGTATTACATAACGGTTAGAATGGGTGGACAATTCAGCTGCAACACTGGAAACTGACATTTTAAAATTGATTTTAGTTTTTAAAAATTACAGATGGTTGTTGTTTCAAACTGTGTTTAGTAAGAAAACTTCCAGAATTGTAACATTAACAAAATACTTTTCTGGTTAATTTTAGTGTCTGAGAAATTACAGTTTTACTTGTTCTTTGATTGGTCAGTAATCAAATTTGAACATTTAGTCTAATTCATTCATTCCATATTTTGCAGGGTGATCGAATGTGGGCATTTGGTGTTGGTTTGTTTATGGTGGAGATAGCTCCAGAATCTCTAAGGCTGACAGCTATTTATGGATTTGCAACTGGAATTGCCATTTTGTTTGCTGGAGCTCTTCTTGGAGACTGGATTGACAAAACACCCAGGCTCAGAGGTTAGGAAAATATCCTTTCAAAAGTCTTATTGTTTTTTTATTTACTTGGGTACATAAATTACACATTTAAAGTGGATTTTGCGGGTGAGAATTTGGGGTCATTGAGATTCTGTTATATCTAAAATGTTATGGTGTTCATGTTTTTTTATAAAAATGTTACGATATCTCTCATGTATTTTTTTAGTGTCATCTGAAGTGCTACTGCAGAATCACTGTTCTTCCTATGTACTTTTCTGATAAAGTACCATTTATACAGTATATGCTTATGTTCATTAATATCAATAACTCACAGGTTATTTTCATTCCTGTGATCCTGTTTAATACCATATTAACTGAACCTTCTAACTTGTCTGTATTCTGTATATTTTGATAAATGCTTATGAGTATATTAACAGATGACAAACACAGAATTAATAGCAAATGATGGAGTGCATGACATGAATTACAGAACGGACAACTTGCACATATAACAACTCACAGAACTACCTAACCAAAGCATCTAGCTGATCAGTAACTCACTGATATGATGCCTTAATGAATGACAAACTTATAAAATGTCATTTCAACTGGCATATTGAGAATGACATTTCACCAAGTAGAAAACAGATTGAAAGCTTTCTTTCAATTCTGGAAGCAACTCACTTTTACAAAACAGTTTGTTACTAAGAATTCAGTTGCCACGATTAGTGCCAGTAGAAGTGTTTCATGCAAAGCCATACTGAAAATGGAGAAAAAAGTCATTTCTGCCATAAGTATGTCTCAAACGTAGCTGGCACCTTATGTTGACAGCAATTGCAGCTTAGTATTAAGGTTATATTTTTATGTGTTTGTTTCAACAATTTTCTTGCTGACTTGTAAAATGAGGTAACGAGATTTGACTGTTTGGGGGGTTTACATTTTTGCAACTCTATTTCAGAGGTTGTCAGTTTTTGTGCTGGTCACAGGCGAGACATAGCACTCTGCAAAAGTCCATTTTTATTTGTTGGCTCAACTAGCTTTAAGCCCAAGTGAATTTGTAGCATTGCCATGCATCCATGCTGTGTCATCCTTTGACTGTCCATCAACAATAGCTATTTGCACTTGTGGAAAACCATTCCAAATCATAAAAACCTATTAAAGGATTGCTAAAAAATAATTTTATCAAATTTGACAGAAAGCATCCTTGCAAGAAGACCTTTCAGATTTGTACACAATTTTATCAAATTTGACAGAAAATATCCTGGGAGGAAGACCTTTCAGATATGTACTCAATTTTATCAAATTTTTCAGAAAACATTCTGTCAGAAAGACCTGTCAGATTTGTATGGAATTTTATCAAATTTGTCAGAGAGCATCCTGGCAGGAAGATCTCTCAGATTTGTACAGCTGATACAAAGGCACCTTCAGACATGGCATCCATTACTAAGAGGCAACTGTCATTAAAAATAGAAAATCTTTGTACTTTTTCTTCAGAACTGCTCAGTAGCATTGGACTATACTTGACAGAAGTCGTCCAGTCATTAACACCTCCCATGTTTGTACAAATACATTATTTCCACTATCAAACATGGCCACCATTAATAAAAGTAGACAATGCTTTAAACAGCTTCTTCTCAAAAACTGCTCAAGAGTTTTACCACATTTGTCAACAGGAATTTTAGCATAGAAGGCTTTTATGTTAATACAATTCATGATGATCTGCTGTGAATTTCAGCTATTTCTAAGGATAAAGACCCTTTTAATGACATTTCTTTGAGACAAAACTTGAGGATAATTGACACAAAAGTATCCAGGCATGAACTCCTTTCAATTTGTACAAATGCTGATATGCCATCAAATATGGCCACCATTGCAAAAAGAGATTCAAATGATTTATTCTCCAAAACTGTTGAATAGAATTTGACCAAATTTTACAGAAAGCATCCTGGCATGAGTTTTTAGCTATACTGGCCTGTTGTCCATTGGCTGTCTGCCCAAAAGCACAAGTTTGTTATCGCTATTTCTCCTATTTGGAGAATTGCCATGAAACTTGACACACAAATTCATTCCATGGTCTAGCTGTTCCTAAAATGTCAATGGTGCAGATCATACATACACTATAACAATCAAAGCAGCCATCTTGAAAATCTTGTTATGCCAGCTCCTCATGAATAGGGTTTTCACTAATAGGCTTCTTTTAATTAAAGATTTAGTTGTCCTGAAATGAAAATGTTGCTGATCTGACATCCAGTATGACTGCCATACCTGAGTGTAAAGTCATATGAACATGAGATTTGCATGGAAAGACTTCTTGTAATGTCTGGTTTGTCCCAAATCTTAAGTGGTGCTAATCTGACCTCCAATATAGCTGCCACAGTGGCCATCTTTAAATTCTTGTTATTGCTACTCTACCTGAATGGAAGGTGTTATGTTTATTTCATTTGTAGTATTTATTGGCTTTTCTTAATGAATATATAGTATGTCCATCTGTATTTTGTACTTGACTTTGTCGAAAATCAAGGTCATGGTGTACCTGACCATGAACATTTATTTTGTAAACAACATAATACATAGCTAATATATCTCTTTAAGTATGGATTAAATATTTAGATCATTATTAATGGTAAACAAATTTATTTTAATCTGAGTCTGGGACAAAATTTTTCACTTGGAAATTCCTCAACATGTTGACAACTTTGAAAATTTTATGGTGAAGACTGACCTACATACAGGTTCTATTATTGTTTCGTAGATTTTTATATAATGTTATTTACTTGAAAACACATATTTGCCTTTACATTTGAAGTGGAATCAGTCTTATTGTTGTGTTTAGTTTTGGATTTGAGTTGATTTATTTATTCAAATTGTATTTCACTGGAATTACAAAGTGCTGAATAATATTCTTGGACTGAAACATTAATCAATATGGCCACCATGTCAGCCATTATTTAAATCTTGTTATTTCTACTTTGCCTGAACAGAAAGTCATATTAACTTCCTCTAGTTACTCATAAATGAAAATGGTGCTGATCTGACATGAGACAGGCCCTCCATGGTCATGATGTTGAAAATATTGTTCTAGCTACTTAAGATGAATGGAAAGACATATCAACATGTGGTTTACATGAGAAGACTTCTTAGGTCTGGTTGGTCCAAAATGCAGCATGGTTCTGCTTGGGCATCCAATCTTGAAAATATCGTTATTGCTACTATTTAATGGTCATATCAACATGGGATTTTCAATTGAAGGCTTCTTATGAGTCTAGTTTTTTTTTTTTTCTTTCATCTGAAGAAAATGTATTGTTTAGAACTATATACAATACAAATTTGTATTACGTGTATGTACCTTCTATCCTTTGTCAATAAAGCTTAATTAAGAAAAAAAACTTAAAAAATGGTACTGGTCTGACACCTAGAATAGCCACCATGGCAGTCATCTTTGAAAATTTTGTTATTGCTAGATCTTCTAAATGGAATGTCATCTCAATGTGGGGGGTTTCACTAGAATACTAACTGTGATACCTGGTTGGTTCTGAATGAAATGGTTCTGATCTTACATTAAATATGGCTGCCACAATGAACATATTGAAAATCTTGTCACTAATTCTCCTGAATGGATGGTCATATCAGCATGGTGTTTTGACCCCAAATCTTCTAATTTGGCAGAGTTTGTCCATAAAAATGTTGCTGATTTTAGTATGGCTGCCACGGTTAATTTGAAAAATCATAATGGTTAAGAGTATCAGAGGTGGTTTCAACACTTGGCAGTTAAAAAGAAGATTCATCATCTTTAATTCCTTGCAATTCTGTAAGGACAGTAGAGCACCAGTCTGTCTGAGAGATTGTTTCCAATTTTTCATTTTTGTTGACTTCTGTAACTGCTAAACAGAGTTGAGACAGTCTTGACTGAAAGCGTCATGACATGAAAACTCTGAATAAGTGTGTGTGTGTGTGTGTGTGTTGGATTTTAAATGTAGCTTTAACAATTTTTCAGTCATATCACTACCATGTCTGCAGTGTGAGTTTATAGTGATGTCTAGTGCTGGGGCGTTATGCCACAGACATATAGCTTGATGTCCCAAGTCACATTATCTGAACACCAGGCCAACTAGTCCTAACACTAACCTCTTTATGCCAAGCAAGACAGCTGCTAGTGCCATTTTTATCAAAGTCTTTAGTATGACTCGGCCAGGGTTTGAACACATGACCTCCCAAATCTGAGGCGGACATTCTAACTACTAGACCACCAGAGTGGTTTCAAAGCAAATGAACTGCCATTACTTAAAAAAGAAATACCCATAAATAACTTATTTTCCAAACTTGTTGAACAGAATTAGACAAGACTGAATAGAAAGCCTCTTGTTGTGGTTGTACAAAAAGATGCCAATCTGCAATCAAATATGGCCACTGTTGCTAAAAATTAAAAAAATTCAACAGCTTCTCAAAAGCCACTCAACAGAATTTGACTTAAGCTTCCTGGCATAGAAAGCTTTCATTTATTTTTACAACTGATGCTGACCCAACATCAGATATTGCCACTTTAATGATATAAAAAGCATTAAAATTGCTTCTTAACAACAACTCCTAAATTTGTCTGAAAGCATCCTGACATAGAGGACTTTCAGATTTATAAATGATGCCAGAACAAATTTGACCACTATTCCTGAAAAAATAGTGAAACATTTAAATGAATTCTTTTCAAACGTGCATAACAGAATTGGACCAATCCTTGCAGAGAGTCCTGGCATAAAGGCATTTAGATTTATTGAAAATGATGCCAATCCACAACTTGTAATAAAAAATCTGCCAAACTGAATTGGACCAATTTTGAAATAAAGCATCCCGGCATAGGGGCCTTCCAGCATCGGAAAGATGATGCTGATGTGCTGTCAGATATGGAAGAAGATACAGGAACTGGAATAACCTTCTAACCATTCTTAATATAAACAATCAACAGTATTTGAAGAAATTTCAACAGAAAGCATTCTACAAAGCCATGTTTGGGCCACCTGCTATTGCATTTAGCTATTAGGCAAATGTCAGCGATGTGAGTGATTTCATGCCCTCTTGGTCATCTTGTTAGTGATTTTGACAAATTTTCTGGAATTTATTTGCAAAACTCTCTGACTTTTTATGAGTTCAGTTGATGAATTTGTCTTTAGGCAAGGTATTGCATTGTTTGGCAAGATGTATCTTATCTGCATGTTTGACCTTTGGCAAGATGTTGCAAAATCATGTGGTCCCCATCATTTGATGACCTCTCTTGAATGGAGTAGGGAACACAATACAAGGGGCATAACTTTACTTTGACTTTTTTCAGCAGATTATAGGTAATTGAATGTATGTATCACAGACATTGACTGCTGCATATATAATTCTGATATGTCTATTTCAGCTGCAAGAACAGCTTTGATAATCCAGAACATGAGTGTGATCCTGTGTGCGCTGGTCGTGTATGTCATAATCTGGTTCAAACCAGTGATTCAGGTCCAATGGCCAAATGAAAGCTTATTGTGGCTATGTTATGCTGGCATAATCCTGATTGCCATTTCAGCCAACCTGGCCAGTGTGGCATCAAAAATTGCTGTACAGATGCCATTTCAGCCAACCTGGCCAGTGTGGCATCAAAAATTGCTGTACAGAAAGACTGGATCGTAGAAATCTGTGGTCGAGATAAGAATCGTCTAGCAGGTATGTCAGTTCATACTCTTCCTAAACATCAGTTCTTTCATGCCATATTCTTTGCTAAACAACATGGGACAGTTGCTTTTATTTTTAGTTCACTTGTTTCACATTACATTTGTTTTAGAGAGGCCCCCCGCTGCCCAATTACTTTCAGCTGACCTGGCTGAAGGGCATAGGTGCTAATGCCATGGCCTTGCGACCATGGTGCAGTCATCTATCCATTGCCCACCTGTCATGAATCCATTGTGCAATCATCTTTGTCCACCTGTCATGCATCCTTTGTGCAGTCATCTGTCCATTGTCCACCTGTCATGTATCCATTGTGCAGTCATCTGTCCATTGCCCACCTGTCATGCTTTCATTGTGCAGTCATCTGTCCATTGCCCACCTGCCATGCTTCCATTGTGCAGTCATCTGTCCATTGTCCACCTGTCGTGCCTCCATTGTGCAGTCATCTGTGCATTGCCCACCTGTCATGCCTCCATTGCTTGTAAGTCAACATTACTATTTTTTAGAATTAAAAAAAAAATCCCAGAACCAGTTGAACTAAATTTGTCAGAAAGCTTCGTGGCATAAAGGCTGTTGATTTTTTTAAAAAACAAATGATGCAAATTTGGCATCCATTATGGCATCTATTGGTGAACAGTAGAAAAACCTTTAACTACTTTCTCTCAAAAACCACTGAACAGAATTTGACCAAAAGTTGTCAGAAAACAGACTTTCACACCGTTGCAAATAATGCTAATTAGCCAGCCAAAAGGATTCTAATTAGTCAGCCAAAATGATGCAAATTAGCCAGCCAAAATGATTCTAATTAGCCAGCCAAAATGATTCTAATTAGGTAGATAAAATGAATCTAATTAGCCAGCCAAAATGGTTGCAGTCTCTAAAAGCAAAAAGCATCAAGGCATAGAAAGTTTTTTTTTACTACTGATTCTGATTTGCCATAAGGTATGACCACAGTTACTAACAATATAAAAATCTTTAAAATAGCTTATTTACAAAAACACATAAGTTGTCTGAAAGCATCCTGATGTGATAACAGTGCCACATATGTAAAGGGACACAACTCATTAAAATACCACTGTCTTATGACAATTCATGTTATCATATCATGCTCTTTAAAACAAAAATAAAAATCGTCATGGACGTGCATAGTTCAGAGGTTTGTAGTGGGGTTTTTTATATCTATTTTGAAACACAAGCAGTACCAATAATGTTATAATAATAATTTGAAAAAATTTGTCAGGAAGCAGCCAGGCATAAAGGCTTTTCATGTGCCACCATTTGATGTGCTGTATTAAAGCCAGGAAAAAATCTGTGAAATAACTTCTTTTAACAGGGTTCAGATAGCCATGACAAGTTCTTGAATTCAGGGAGTTGCCATGAAAAATCCTTGAATGTCAAAAAAGTGGGTTTTGTTTTTGAAAAGTGCTTGAAATTAAAAAAAAGAATGACTTGAATTTCTTTAATACCTCCTTGAATTTGATAAGCAATGTCAAAAACCATATCACTAGATTGGAATTTAAAATGCATAATATTTTTATATTAAGTTGCTGAATTAGTACACGACACTGGAATGAGTTGTGTCCCATTGCATGTTTGGTGCTGTAATCAGACTGACAATGCAAATGGCAGACCAGCTTGTCATACTATAAGCTGTGTATGAAATAGCAAATAGGAACATATCCCACTTTATATAGCATTTGGGTGAAAGCATTGAAAGAAGACAAAACCAGGTGATTGTAAGGTAAGGTACAGTAAAACCTGTTATGAGTGACCTCTGATAAGAGTGACTACCAGTCATTTATGACCACAATCATCATGTATGGATTGATTTTATTATATCAATATACTGTCTTTAGTAAAACTGCAGAACGTGACCTATGACTAGAACATTTTGGTAACCAACTGCAGAAAGTGACCTGTGACCACAACATTTTGGCAAAATATGTGTTTCTACACTGTGTTGAATGAGCACATTACAGAAATAGATATAAAAACCACTGACCTTCATTTAATCCTTTGTAAATATGACTGCTTAGGAAAAGTGCACACTTCTAAGAATGACCATATTGAAGAATAAAAAAAATAGACAAGCACCACTGACCTTTCTTTAACCCTTTGTAACCATGACCACTTAACTGTTCAAGAAAAAATAATGCTGGCTACCAGCTTCCAGAAATTGGTCATGCAAGTAGTCGTTTCTTTTAGACTGTAAACCAAACTAAAGTACGTGACTAACTGCCGTTGTAGTGCCAATGTCATGTGAGTATAATACCCATTGATATTGATCATTCTTTCTTCAGTGGGAATAACCATGAACATACATGGTCAATTCAGAGATTTGTATTGTCGTAATAGGATACCTTTTTAAAGGTCTTCAATTTAGTGTTTGTCTTTAGAGTTATTCCAAAATGCTTCTTGTGAAAAAGGTCTTTAATACTAGTAAGTGATAATCATTTTCTTGATTTGATTATCATTGTTAAGGAAAGGGTTACGTTATTTGTTGCATCTACAATGATTACAACCCAGGCACCAAGCTCTCACCTGTTTACCTTGGTGTAGTCAGTGACACCCTTTGTTTGTCGACTTAATCCATTTATGTCATTGGTGAATTTAGCTTTTGTCTCTAAATGAATTTATTTTGTTTCTGCATGAGTTAATTATATCTTTTTATTAGTACATGCATATATATTTCATGCTTCCCAAAACCACTACAGTCATTATTACAATCGATCACTCACAACATTGACATAAACTCCAACATAAAAGAGAAATAATCTAATACTGGAGGAAAAAATTAATGTAATTGAAAGAAATGAAGTTATAGATGAGATAAATAAATACTACCTTAATTAATGATGCAATTCATTTGCTAATACATGTACATGTGTTCTTCAAATATAAATGTGAAAATCTTATGTTAGATGTATATCTGTATTGCAGTATAACAGTATTTTTCAGATGAATGCATGCAATATTTTAACAAGAATTAAGAATACAGTACATGTGATTGTGGATAATTTGCCTTCTTTAACAGTGGTCAATGTCAGCCTTGGAAACTGGTTCTTTTGTACCAACCTGTATGAGAGAACCTTTTTTGTTAGCAGAAGGAGCGTCTTTTCAAGACAGGTTTTACTGTATTGGATATTCTAGCATAGGAGGGTGTGCTCTCAAGTCTTATAGGACAAGTGAGCAACATGCAAGAAATGCAAGTTTATTTGCTGTCATGAAGGATTCGTTTTATTTGATTGATGAATAATGAAGCTTTTGGAACTTCACCCACTGTCTCAAAAGTGAAAGGCTGATGGTGCCCCAATCACTGCCATCATCATCAACTGCTCCGTCTTCAGGCATTATTGATAATTGTTTCACAGAGGATGATATTTTAAAAGCAGCAATGTTATGGACCTTGAGTACACCATTAATAACATTGAGTATACCATTAATACTATTGAGTACACCATTAATACCATCGAGTACACCCTTTATCACAAAAGAAACCAAACTTGTTCTAAGCATTGTTTCCAAGTAATGGCATGGCTCAGAAATGTTGATATTCAACAAAAATACTCCTTGATAAATTGGTGCAAGCCTTGAAAAGTCCCTGAAAATAATGTCTTCAGGGCTGTCTGAACCCCACATAAACCACTCAGCATAACTTGACTAAATTTTACAGCATCCTGGCTCAGAACCTCACGATGACACTGGTAGGGGCATACAGTCCATGAAATCAATAATTTTACTAAATCTGCTTTTTGTTTTCTTTCCATTTGTGCTTCATTTTCACCCATTTCTTGTAGAAGGTGATATTAAAAGGTGTCCATTCAACTTCTTTTAATCCTTCTGTCTTTTTATCTGTCCATCCCGCTTTTGTATTCTGACAGTTGACTCCTTCAGCTATTTTGCATTTCAGTCCAATTGTTATAATGTAGCTTGACATTCTGCATCATTACTTTGCAGAACTATACCCCTGGTTCTTATTGCATTTCAACTAAATTGATATGTAAGTCAGTACTGATGAAATTTAAATTGTACATAAGAATCAGCTTTGTACATTATGTCAGAGTTATTGCCCCTGATTGTCAGACCCACCCATTTAATTTTGGCACAGTAACCCCAGAATTACATCTTTCAGTAATCACTGACATAAGTTAACTTTTGTTTTAACTATTCTGGATAGAATCAATAAACTGGACAACTATATACATCTCTATTAGTACCACACCAGTACTAGAATAAATAGACTAGTTTGATGAGATTCCTCTTGATAAGCACTTCACCCTTATTGCAAAAAGAGGTCTCTGTGACCTGTATTCCATGCCTTATATTTATATTCTGTTCAAATTTTGTTTCTTCAAATGAGGACAAGGACAGACAGGTGAGGTGGATAGACATGCTAGAAAAAAGATAAGTAATGTAGGTCTCATGAAACTCTTTCTAGTAAAATACGTTTCATCAGTAATACTTACCTAATCATAATACCTTAGGACAACTACTGCTACCTTGAAAATTCAGCCCTCCCAGCCTAAAACTTTTTCAGAGAAATATTGGTGAATCTTTCAGGTGGTTGAGAGTTGTTTGTTTGATTCTGTTATAGTGTTAACAAGCTGCCCTAGTCTTTCTTTCCCTTCACTGCAAGGGAATGATGACAAATCATCATAGAAATTTTCATTTAAAAGTATGATTATCTGATGCAAATTGTTTGTCAAATCATGGATTAAATAGAACAGTGTAAGATGGTATGGTGCACTGTTTGGGCCTGTCAGCTTGGTTTCTTGCAGAGTGTTTTATGTATTCACCATAAAACTTCGTTATTTATTGATATAATGGGACCTTTTTATTGTCGTGTGGAGTCTCATTAGCCGTCAATAGTTGTTTCTAAATGTTGTAGGTATTTGAACATATAGAGTGTCTTAATTATCTTTCATTTTCTTCCAAGATATGTCTGCCACATTAAGAATGATTGACCAGACAACACTGATCCTTGCTCCTATTGCAACAGGTCAGATCATGACCTTTGGCTCGCTTGGGATTGGTGCACTGTTTATAGCAGGCTGGAATGTCTTCTCAGTCTTCATCGAGTATTTCCTGCTGTGGAAAGTATATAAATTAGTGCCAGCCCTAAAATCAAAAAAGTACAGAAAGAAGGCAGAAAAGGGTAAGACTTTTTATTTGGCATCGCTACAAATTGCTTATTATATTTACTCATGTATTATGGGCACAACTGTATTTATGTATTTATGTATGTATATGGTTTAAGAACACATCAGCACAATCCTGGCTATGTAGTACCAAGCAAAAGCTTCTTAGCAAAATTGGTAAAAGCACAATGTAGCTTCAGGTCTAATATATGTCACTTAGTCCAAATTGGTGAATATCCGTGGCATGTAAGGTTTTATGTTGTTCATTCCAGATCATAAATGGTCACATACAGTTAATTATTGTATGAGCTATGGTACCACTCTCTATGTGGTGAAATATTAAATATCCTGTTTAAGAAAATGAGGTTATCAGATAGGCAGAAATAATTACAAGATATTCAGATGCCACTTAACCATATTAATTTTTATTGTTTTTTTCTGCACAACTACTACCAGGTGAAATGGGGGAGATTTCTTTGGGGCTGAGATTTGATAGTGGGCACCTACAAGGTATATTTCTGACAAAAGGAACTGATGCAGATCATTTTCATAGCTTTAAAAATGTACTCTTGGATAGATGAAGCATAAATGTGTTTTGCCAGTCTTGTCATGTAAGTATATTACTTTCGCAATACATTAGAACTATGATTGGGTGTGGGGATTCAATTAGCTTTCTGTCCCTGAATAGAATATCTACCAGGGCTTTATTTTATGGGAGATCTAGATCTAGGGATATCCATGGAATGGTCCTTTATCAGTTGGCAATAAACGTATTAACAGATGTAGTTTAACTGAACTCATTTTTTAATGGACTGCCATATAGACCAGTCAGACTATAGCATTTGCTTTGCTTAGGAGCAATATTATGGTCAACTCATCCAGTTTTGTTTTGTGGTGTCTTAATTGTTCAGATAGCCCAGTATTTTTCTTAAGTTTATATTGCTCAAGTAAGAAAGTAGGTCTTTTCAGGGCTTGATTAATGCTTATCCATCAACCTGAGGTCAGTGTTTTAGCTGACAGATCAGTAAAACCCCAGCTGTCACTAATCCATTGGAGCAGTGAAACTTTCCACTATGGTCACTATATAAATATATATATATATATATATATATATATATATATATATATATATATATATATATATATATAAAACATGAGACCTTTCCTGGCTAATAGATGGGTTGTGTTATTTGAATACCTACCAGCATACTGCACTTGACAAGGTGCAATAAATGCCCATGACAGAAATGGACAGGTTGTTTTAGAGGTAACAAGTAAATGTTGCTGATAATTGTCAAAATAGTTCTCATGCAAGGAAAACAAGCCTAGCATAGTGACCCTAAGGATTGATTTCAATTTGGATGATAAAAGATTGATTTTGATATGGATGATAACAAAAGATTGATTCCAATATGGATGATAGCAAAAGATTGATTCCACTATGAATGATAACAAAAGATTGATTTCAATATGGATGATAACAAAAGATTGATTTCAGCATATATGATAACAAAAGATTGCTTTCAGTGTATAATGGATGATAACAAACGACTGATTTCAATACAGATGCTAACAAAAGATTGATTTCAATATGGATGATAACAAAAGATTGATTTCAATATGGATGATAACAGAAGATTGACTTTAATACAGATGATAACAAAAGATTGATTTTAATATGGATAATAAAAAAAAGATTGAGGGTATCAGTTTAGTATGGCCAGTAGGAATAGGTTGTGTTGGCCAGCTCAACAAATAATCCCGAATTATGCCAAACAATGCACCTTAACATTTGGAAAGATGTGGAATGTTTTGTGCAACTGCAACTGAAACATCAGAAATCAGATGATAACAGAATGTGCAACCCTAAATATGATCAAGAGAAGACAGTAAGAAAGTAGCAAAATGCAGTGAAAATGTTTATGAATGGCTGAAGTCAAGCAATGACTGATGTTGTATACTTTCTGCTGTGAGTATTTGGAAAAAATGAAAGTGTGCAGGAAACTTTATTCATTGATAGATGTAAAAAATAATATAAATCTTGCCTAAAATCACACTGATGATGGTGCTCCTTAACTCGCCAGACATCAAGGGTGATAACACAAGAGATGCCATCAAGCTTGGCTTGCTGCTGGACCAAGAAAAAGAAGGCCACAGACTTGGCCTTATGGATCTAGATCCAATGATGAATCAGATACTGAAAATGAGAATATGTGCTTTCATCTTTCACTGGGCCTTATTAGCGAAATGCAGTTATTATTTTGAGTTGATGTTAATGAATAAAAAATGTTGAATTAGCAACTAAGCTGGCTTCTGTTTGATTTTAGCAGGATCATTGAAATTTAGGCAGAATCACACAGAAAATTGCAGAATGTTGATCCTGTGGGTTAGTGAAAATTAATTCTAATTTCAAGCACTGCATTGTCTCATTTCAAGGGCCCACTGGTTTTCTTAGCTGGGGAGAGCCCAGTAAAGATTTATGCTATTTTCAATTTGTGCTTATCTTTGCACAGGTGAATATGCTAGTGTGGCTGGTTCCAATTGTCTGTCTCTGCTGTTTCAAATAACTATAATTTGTTACCAATGCTTTGTAACAAGGATTTTGATTGGTTAAAATGGAATCATATCTTTAGATTGGTTAAAATAGTATCATGTCATTATTTAAGAGTTTAACATTGTTTTTATCTGAATTTATCCTTGTATAAGCCATCTGTTGCCAAATCACACGGCAAATAACACCCAAAATGCATTATGTCAGATGCATGAGTTGCAAAGTGACAGTTTATATTTCATTAAATTCAGAAAAACACAACATTAAACTCTTGTAATTGTAGTTCTGTATAATTGTGTTGAAGTTTTATTTTTACTTTGTTTTTTTAAATATATTTTATGTCAGTTTCAAAGCCTTATTTAATTGTTTGTATTGTTGTCGAGGGCTTCTGATATGTAACTGTTTATAGAACAGGGGATTCTCCATCAGCAACATAATAGCTACATAACATCAAACAAGTAATTCCACCAGTGGTAGGCAATCTTTGCTTTTTAACATACCACAGCATGGTTTTAATTTTTAATCTAAATTGGCACATTTGTTCTGAGTAGAAGCTCAATATTCAGAGCAAAGGATGTATTGTTTTGCTGGACATACAAATGATACAAACGATTCTTGGATTTGATACTTTCATGGATGAATTTGATGTGAATTGGCAGATTCAATTTTGTTCAGACTTGTGAGTAACTGATTTTCATTTCTTTAAATCTAGTTTGTCGTTCATTAACATGTTAGGCTACCTACAGGGGCCACTTGCAAATGAACTTAAGACTAAATGTTTATAGTGATGGGTGTCCAATTGTCAAACAAAGTAAGACATCGAATCTGACAGTAATGATGGGGTAGGGTTGGGAACTATCTCCCACCCACCCCCAACCCTGATAGTTATTTCATGGTTGGTGGCTTACATTGTAGGACTGTGGGACCAATTGTTTTCATGTTAGTCTTTAATCCCCCCTCCTCCCAATCCCTAAATCAATTTGCCTATAAGTTTTCATTTCATTTGTAACTAGCCTTAGTGAAAGTGGTGTAGCCTCAATGTTCTCTTTGGTAGATTTTGAGTTTTCGAGCTCTGAGATAGGGGTCAGCATATGAGATCTTACTCTTTTGGAGATTTAAATCAGTTTGGTTTCTGGTCATCTTCCTTTTTGCGAAATTTAATTCATTTTAGTTTGTGAACATTCTGCTGTTCAGTTGGCAAGTGACTAAAGTTTAGTTGGTACATTTGGGGTGCTTGATAATTTGGCTTGTGAAGTATCATCCACTTCAGAAGGCATGTCAGATATGGATGGGTCAGTGTGTTTTCCGTATGGCATGTCAGATATAGATGGGCCAGTGTGTTCATTGTGGCATTTCATATATTGAAGGGTCAGTTTGTTCAGTGTCTCCATGTATAAATTTATCTGATTTGACAAATTTAGTGAACATTTTAAGAATTTTGCCACTTCAGCTTCAAAGAAAAATGATTTATTTTCAGAAAAAATATTTGATTCCATCAAAATTAATTTTAGAAAGTTTTCAGAATAAAATATAAACCCACCAACATTTTTATTTCATTTTAAAAGCATGCAGTGTGTATGCTTTCTGTTTCAGTGCTTACATTAGTTACTTTGCTTGTGACTCCATTTATAGAAGTTTGTATTAAGCAGTTCTCTATGCAATTAATACAGACAGAAATGCAGGACTGCCTGACCACATGTTTGTATTCTGATCACTGGCAATCTTTGCTATATTTACAAAACTAATGCAATTGCAACTATTATAAATTCTTTGTTCATAACACCAGAAAGAAAATAATTCTATATTCATGTGACCTTCATGTTTGCTTCGATGATGGTGGCAAAATTGCAGCATACAACAGTATTTCTCCCATGATAAACCTAGGAGCCCAATTTGTAAATGTGATAAATGACAACGTGATGTTGGAATGCATACAGTGTTTCACCTGAGATATGCTCAGTGACCAGCCTTGCAGATGTAATAAATGATGACACATGATGTTGGAATGCATAAAATATTTCATATGCCCAGGAACCAGCCTTGCAAATGTGATAAATGATGACACATGATGGTGAAATGCATACAGTATTTACCTGTGATATGCCCTGGGACCATATTGAAATCAATCTTTTGTTATCATCCATATTGAAATCAGTCTTTTGTTATCATCCATATTGAAATCAATCTTGCAAATATGCTAAATAATGACACATGATAGTGGCTTGCATACAGTATATTTCCCATGATATGCCCAGGTGCCTACCCTATAAATAAAGTTTTTAGACCTGGGGACAGAAGAAATGGTATCCTTGAAACAGGATTCTGAGCAAGTACATCCCTATCTAAAAGAAAGAACCCCAGTCAAAAATGAAAGTTTTGTTTTTAAATATAAACACAAATACAGATCAGGGGGAACCATACAGATATAAAATCCTTTAACTTCGGAACAAAGGGGGGTTCAGCTCACAGGCCTTCTAGTTTCTCAATAGCTTTGGGTCACCCAAATAAAAGAAAATAACATGTGATGGTGGAATGTACATAGTATTTCTCCCTTGATAAGCCTATGGGACTAACCTTGTAAATGTGATAAATAATAACACATGCTGTTGTCATGCATACTGTATTTCACCCTTAAGAAACCCAGGAAACAACTTTGTAAATGTGTTTGCTGCTGGCAATTGAACTTTTTTTTACTGCTTGAACTTTTTCCCAGTGGAGAGAAAATCATTTTGCAAAATCCTATGCTGCTGGCTGTTTTTCAGGAGTTTGTTATTGCCTATGCTGCAATACAGGAATCAGCATTGTGAAATCCTCTGTCATCTATACATTGAAAAGTGTGAAGATAGACATTTAAAAAAAACAAAAATGGAAAAATGAATTGCTTCACTAACATTAAAATTAAAGCAGACCATCAACGTAGTGCCAAAGCAACTCACCTAAAGTACCTTGACCTATGACACACCACTACAGCTGACCCAGTTGGATCCAAGGGTAGGATTTGAATGAAGATCCATTTGCTCATGAATCTAGCATGCTTGCCACAGTCTTCGTTACTCTTGCCTTCAGTAGTAGCTTCTTACAACATACAGGAGTCTGCTTTGGACATATTAGACTTTAACGCCATTGAAGCAAATTTTTTTTTATTTTAAATAAATCTGTATTGTCGCACTTTTCAAAGAAAATATGGGAATTATGTTTTCACTGTCAGATGTGCATGCATGGATGCAGTGTGTATGTAAATGAGCCTTGCTTATTACACTGTTTAAGATGGGGGCTTCAGACTTAGGAATATGCAATGCAGCAGTCTACAGATGTTCAAACTTTGGACAATTCCCAGGATGTGGGGCATGGTGGGTGTGGATACTTATGCATGTAAATGTCCAAGGGAGTTTGTTGTGGTAGTTGTTGTCATTGTTTTTGGTTTGATGCCAGGCTAAATACGGAGGAAGAACCCAGAACAATCCCAGGAAGAACTGGCAAATTTTTTCACATACCATGCTGACCGAGCCTGAGACTTGAACCAATGCAGACAGTATCGGTGATCTGTAAAGTCAAGCGCCTTAAACCACTCGACCACTTGGGGCCCCAATCATGACAGTGGTGACAAGTGAGAAATGCATATGGATAAAGTTGCATTACTGTAGACCTGTATTGTAGGCTACAACTTTTTAACTGAAAACCTTGTTGGCACACACTCAGAAACTGCTTGACTACACAATTAAAACTAGTGGACCTCTTTATGTGCATGTGTGTGTGTGTGTTTAGATTTTTGTGCCATGTAAAATTAATTTTTATAAAATTCTAGATTTTTAAAAAACATTTGAACATAAACTTTACAGGCAGCAGTGGGGCATATATACTTAATGAATGGAAATCTAGTTTACTCATTAGGCAATGAAGCAGATTTTTAATCATGTTATTAGTAAAGAAAGAAAAATATAAAAGTATTAATTTCTTACACTTTTTAACAAATGATTTATTGTATATGAAATGATAAATGAATTTTAATATTAACTGGCTCCTGTTGATTACAGGAGAAGAGGAAATCAAACCAGGAGCAGAGGAAATCAAAGCAGAAGCTGAGAAATCCCCTCAAGAAACTGATGATGATGACAAAGGCAACAAGTCTGAAAATGTTGAGGAAATATCTCTCATGACAGATGAGAAACCCAAAAGTGAAGAAGAAAGCAAAATATCCAAGTATGCTCCAAATGAGAAGAAACCATCCAAGGAGCCACAAGGGTGTTCAAGATTTTGCCACAAAATGTTTTCCAGCTTCATCACATTGTATCGAGGATGGAGAACTTACATGAAGTACAATGTGGCATTGGCAGGTCTAGCTTTGGCCTGCCTTTACATGACAGTGCTGGGTTTTGATAATATCACTGTTGGTAAGCATACTCCACCTTTAAATTAATTTAACTAGCTGATTGAAAAGATTTAAGCTTACACATTGTAATGCATTTCATGGAGGCGACAAAAGTACCATGTTATAAGTGAGGCCACCATGTACAGAAGCATGTTACATGCAAAGCTATGTTACAGTTTGGAATGCTATTATTGTGGTTGCCTTGAACTAAAGTATGTTACAAGCAGGGCTATGTTACAGTTTGGAATGCTGTTATTGTGGTTGCCTTGAACTAAAGTATGTTACAAACAGGGCTGTGTTACAGTTTGGAATGCTGTTATTGTAATTGCCTTGAACTAAAGTATGTTACAAGCAGGGCTGTGTTACAGTTCGGAATGCTGTTATTGTGGTTGCCTTGAGCTAAAGTATGTTACAAGCAGGGCTGTGTTACAGTTTGGAATGATATTATTGTAATTGCCTTGAACTAAAGTATGTTAGAATCAGGATTGTGTTACAGTTTGGAATATTATGTTATAATTTGGGTTGCTTTGAACTAAAAATATGTTAGAAGCAAGGCTGTGTTACAGTTTGGAATATTGTTATAATTGGGGTTGCCTTGATTTAAAGCATGTTTCAAGCAGGGCTGTGTTATTATTGGTGTTGGACTGTGTTATTATTGGGGATGCCTTGATCTAAAGCATGTTACAAGCAGGGCTGTGTTACTATTGGGGTTGTCTTGATCTAAAGCATGTTACAGGCAAGGCTATGTTATTATTGGGGTTGCCTTGATCTAAAGCATGTTACAAGTAGGGCTGTGTTATTTTTGGGGTTGCCTTGATTTAAAGCATGTTACAAGCAGGGCTGTGTTATTATTGGGGTTGCCTTGAACTAAAGTGTATTACAAGCAGTGCTTTATTAAAATAGGGAATGCTGTGTTATAAGTGAGGCTACCATTTACTGAGGTATATTGCAAGCAAGAGCTGCCCTCTTACCACCTCTTTGTATACCACTTTCTCACCCATGCGACAGAGGAATCTAGCTGTTTTGCTAACCTTGCTTTTCTTATCTCAGTCTAAGGTGTCCACGCACTCAGAACTACTTTTTAAAAAAAGAAACCCTTGTTGTCTTCTGCTGTGCCTGACGTAGTTGTTTTAAAATCAATCAACAGCAACAACAAATATATAACAAAAACATGGTAAATTAAGGTCAATCCATCTTTGAGAACACACCATACAAAAACATTTCGAGAGAGACAATGACACACACACACATGATGTCAAGCTTTTGGTATTATGCTAGTTCGTTCCACACAGCATGGTCAATTTTATCCTATATGCAGGCCTAGCTCAGTACATTTTTAGGTCAGCGTCATTAAATGTAGCTAAAGATACCTAACTAGTTTTAAATACTTCGTGTGAAACTATATACTGTTAGCTACATTTAATGACGCTGACCTGAAAATTGACTGTGCTACAGATAGGATAAAATTCTCAATGCTGTGTGAAATGAACTATGACAGAAAACACTGATCTATGCATATAGACTATAGACCTATACACTTCATAGTCTCCCAACTCTCTTAACAACTATAGAAAACTTAGTAACACCCAGAAATGTGTTATGTCAAACATGCTTTATTCTAATTTTGTTAAGCATCTCCATTGTGCCCCAGTTGAATCAAAAATATACCTACAATATTTAATGACAAATATACTTACCAGCCAGAAGGAATCATTTATCCATCAACACATAAGCAAATTTCACTGTAGCACTTGCCATATTTCCAAGACAGAAAAATTTTCAAAGAAACCGTGAACTTGAAAGTTTAGCACATGGTTATCCGCTACTAGGGTCCGTATTTGGAGGCTCTTTTATACATGGGGGTAATTTTACAATCAATATTAAGGACAACACAAATATGTCACAAACAGTTTCACCTCCAAAGAAAGTGTGAGTTATATACGATAGTGACACAGATCTCTAATTACCCATGAATAATCTAATGCAACATGTTACTCTTTGTTACACCTTGTACTAAGTATAACTACACTAGAGCTGAGTACCCAGTATTATTTCATTATTTACAATATAACTTTTCAAAATTGGAACTGATGAAAATGAAACAGTTTCTTGTAATAAATATTAATTATTTATTGTTAATTTCATGTAACATCCATATATTAAATGTGATAATACCTCATTACTATGCGACGTTTTAAGTTATTTTTCTTTGCTCACGCACAAAAACTGTGTACTTCAGATGACACGGTCACGCCACAGTCCTCATTAACATATCTGTATTAATGCACCGCATGTAAACATTTGCGCGTGAACTATATTGCACAAGTGAGGAGGTTTTTTTTACTTTAAAGGAAAATATTGGGTGAGAAAAAGAATCTATGTTGGGATTTGGACCGAGACAAGGAAATCCCAGTCGCGGGGTTACATGATATGTCTACCCACTCAGCAAGCCTCGTGGGGAGACAAATAATATAACCCCTTGACTGGGATTTCCTTGTCTCGGTCCAAACCCGAACATAGATTCTACATGTCTCTCATCTAACATCAGCTAGTGTACAAATTGTCTCTCAGTATACCACTATCTCTCTTATAAACTCAACAAGTACACCACTGACCCTCATTAGACCACTGCCCATCCTATCATCTCAGAGGATATCAGTCTATTACAACACCACCCAGTATACAACTGTCCCTCACTATGCCTCTGCCTCTTTTATAACACCATCCAGTATGCTGCCGTCCTCAGCATTACTCTTCCTTTAACACCCCTAGGTATTCAGCTTTCCCTTAGTATACCACTGCCCCTCTTATAATCCCTAAGTATACCACATCCCTTCTTATAAGACTACCCAGTATGCCACTGTCCATTAGTACACCACCATCCCTATTTTAAAACCAGCCAGTATGCCACTCTCCCTGAGTATACCACTGTACCACCCATTATGCCACTGCCCCTAAGTATACCACTGTACCACCCATTATGCCACTGCCCCAAAGTATGCCACTGTACCACCCATTATGCCACTGCCCCTAAGTATACCACTGTTCATCTTTTAACACAACTCATTATACCACTGTCCCTCTTATAATACCACTCAATATACCACTATCCCTTGGTATATGACTTCCCTTCTTTTAACACCACTCAGTGTACCACTGTCCTCTTATAATACCACTCAGTATACCACTATCCCTTGGTATAACACTTCCCTTTTAGCACCACTCATTATACCATTGTCCCTCTTATAACACCACCCTGTATGCCACTGCCCCATTTAAAATGCAGCTATGGTTATGGATCTCATGAAGTTGGTCACTTTTTAAATAATTTATACAGAATTTATTTCACTTTAAGTTACTGGCTCATTAGAGTCAATTATAATATGATTTTAGGTCATGAAATAATCATTTTTTGTGTTTTAATGCACTGTTAGAACGCAACCTTGTTAGAACATAATCATTCTTACTTATTCTGAAGGGGCCCCAAGTGGCCGAGTGGTCTAAAGCACTCTCCATTATGGATCACTGCCATCTCACCTCTGTCTGTGTGGGTTCGAGACTCGGATTCAGCCAATGTGGGTATGTGAGAAAGCTTGCCAGTAGCTTCTCGTGGGTCGGTGGTTCTTTCCAGGGTTTTCCCGGGTTCTTCCTCCACCATTAATACTGGCCGCCATGTGTAGTCTATCATGTGCTGAAAAATGGCGTTAAACCCCTACAACAACAACAACAACTACCTATTCTGAAAGTCTTTTTGCAGTTCTGTATATTCATACTTTAAGGACTTAACTTTCAGTGGGCACCATATAGTCACTATTGTGCTGACATGCCATTTAACCCTAATGCATACATACAGCACACACACATTTACATGCTGTCCATGGAAGTCTTACAGTGAGACAGCCTTGAAATGAAGTAAATGATTCAGTGCTCCCTCATAAGAAAACTGTCCACAGGAGTCAAAGAGTATACTGTCTTACAGTGAGACAGCCTTATAATGAAGTACATGATTCAGTACTCCCTCATAATGCTGTCCATGAGAGCCATAGATTATACAGTCTTATAGGAAGACTGCCTTGTAATGAAATACATTATACAGTACTCCCTCATTATAAAACTAGCAGTGGAAGCCATAGAATATACTGCTTTGCAATGAGACTGCCTTGTATTGAAGTACATGATTCAGTACTCCATCATAATAAAACTGTCCATGGGAGCATTGAGTATACTGTTTTTCAGTGAGACAGACTTGTAATGAAGTACATGATGCAGTACTCCCTCATTATAAAACTATCAGTGGAAGCCTTTGAGCATACTGTCTTACAGTGAGACGACCTTGTGATGAAGTACATGATTTAGTACTCCATCATAATACAATTTTCCATGGGAGCATTGAGTATACTGCCTTACAATGAGATTGCCTTGTAATGAAGTACATGATTCAGTACTCCGTCATAATAAAACTGTCAATGGGAGCATTGAGTACACTGCCTTACAGTGAGACTGCCTTGTAATGAAGTACATGATTCAGTACTCTGTCATTATAAAACTGTCCATGGGAGCATTGAGTACACTGCCTTACAGTGAGACAGCCTTGTAATGAAGTACATGATTCAGTACTCTGTCATTATAAAACTGTCAATGGGAGCATTGAGTACACTGCCTTACAGTGAGACAGCCTTGTAATGAAGTGCTTGATACAGTACTCTCTCATAATGCTGTCCATGCTTATAAATTCAGTCCAACCGTAAGCTGCATAATACACTAGCAGATCAGACTCTGCAGTTTGGGAGTGATCAGTAGAACAAGCAGCATACACCCTTCTTGACTGGTGTATTATGCAATATCCATTGAGGGTCTATGTTGTTTGAGGTACTTATACAATGTCACTTAATGAAATTGGATTTATGACGATACCTGTGTTATAATGAAGAGTACTATAAGAAGGGAGTCTCGAACATATTTAATTTATGTAAGTAAAATGACAGGCTTCATGGCATTATAAAGAGGACTGTATTCATCTACAATCCTTGGAAGTATTTGCTGATAACAAAGGTATGGTGGAATGGATTTATTTATAAACATCATCATTCTTGTTATGTGTGTGTCTTAAAATAGCACAAATATTGTCAGTATGTAAGAGTAACAGTTCTATATAAGAACAGTCAATAATACATGCAGGACAAATTATATTTCTGCTTTTGTAATCAGTATATAACAAATTTTCAGTATTATCATTAAAAGTGTTGAAGAAGCTAGACTTGGAAGATGGCAGACACTTACTTCAAAGAGTGTTCAGTCTGATGGAGTTAAACCTATCCATGGTACATGTAGTCAGTATTTTGTAATATCTACATAAGACATGGACTTAATATTTCAACATTTAAGCATTGCATTCATTTCATTACAGGTTATTCCTATTCACAGGGAATTAATGAGTCGATAATCAGTATTTTGATGGCATCAGGTGCACTTTTTGGAATCACAGGAACATTCATTTTCCCACGGATTCGTCGAAAAATTGGGCTTGAAAGAACTGGCTTGTTTGGCCTAGGTGCTCAGATATTTTCTCTCTGCTTCTGTGTGGCTTCAGTGTTTGCTCCAGGCAGTCCTTTTGACCCATTTTACTTCCAGAGACCACCAAAAAATGTATATGCATGCAATCAAACTGTGCCAGGTAGTAATGTCACCAACTCAGTCACATTGAATGTTACTAGTAGTCCAGTCTACCTACTAAATAAAGGTGGTTCCAGTCTTCCTGCAAGAGATATGGGAGTGACAAGCAATAATGAGACCGAGGTCCAGTCCAGTTTACTCTGCCCAGCAGAACCAAGGAGTTATATTTCAATTTCTCTTTTACTTGGAGGAATTATAGCTGCTAGATGTGGTAAGTTCCCATGAGGTTTTGTTTCACCTGCTTCAGGAAATAGTGAAACACAAGTGTCACTTTTCAGGTAAAAGCATAGGGATTATCAACATTCAGTTTGTCTTTTTAATTTTTTTAAATTTTTGTCATGTTTATTAAAATTAATTATTAAATAACCCAACATAAATCCAGTCCAGACAGAATACAGAATACTCAGGAACCCTTGCAAAATATTTCACTGTTATATGCTTTGGTAGGTCTGAAGCAATAAATATACCAGTGTCAGCAATGTTTCAAAATCCTAAAGAAATATTGGAGGTAACAGTACATTTTCAAAGTCTGATAAGATTATTGAGATCAGTATGTAAAAAGAAAATTGCCACATGATGACATAAATATGCCTCCTCCCCATCCAAGCAGATTCCTGTTGGTCTTGGAATTCCGGAAAAGTTTTGGAATTTAAAAAATGGATTTCAGGGGCCTTGAAAAGTAATGGAATTTCTGACAGTGGGTTGGTGGAATATTAAATAATGGATTTAAAGAAAATCACTAATTTGCTGAAAATAAATCAACATAAATTTTTAGAAGAAGCTTACCTAAATTGTATACACTGGTTTGTTCAATCCTAAGACCATTTTCATTTTTGCAGATTTGCTGTTGCTTCTCATCGTCAATGTACATATAATACCAGAGGTAAATGGGGTGATCTCATCAGGTTTCAATTTAATTGTGGGCACCTTCAAGGAAATGTTTTCAGAAAGTAGCCTCACAGCATATCGTTTTCAAATGTTCCTCTTAGAAAGATCATTTCTAAGATGTAAGCATGATTTGTCTGTATTGCAATGAAGTATAGTAATATGGCCCAAAATTGACATCAGGGTGCATGGATATTGAATCTGTTGTCTGTGTCCAGATGGGTCTATGGAAATTGAATTTGTTGTATGTGTCCAGATGGGTCTATGTAAATTGAATTTGTTTTCTGTGTCCAGATGGGTCTATGGAAATTGAATTTGTTGTCTGTATCCAGATGGGTCTATGGAAATTTAATTTGTTGTCTATGTCCAGATGGGTCTATGGAAATTGAATTTGTTGTCTATGTCCAGATTGGTGTATGGAAATTGAATTTGTTGTCTGTAACCAGATGGGTCTATGGAAATTGAATTTGTTGTCATTGTCCAGATGGGTTTATGGAAATTGAATTTGTTGTCTGTGTCCCGATGGGTCTATGGAAATTTAATTTGTTGTTTATGTCCAGATGGGTCTATGGAAATTGAATTTGTTGTCATTGTCCAGATTGGTGTATGGAAATTGAATTTGTTGTCTGTAACCAGATGGGTCTATGGAAATTATATGTGTTGTCTTTGTTCAAATCAGTTCATGGGAATTGACTTTGTTTTCTATGTCCAGATGGGTCTGTGGGAATTGAATTTATTGCATGTGCCTAGTTGAGTTCATGGGAATTGAATTTGTTGTCTGTGTCCAGAGGGGTCACTGGGAATTTAATTTCTTGTCTGTGTTAGATGGGTGTATGGAAAATGAATTTGTCGTCTTTGTCTAGATGGGTCAGTGGAAATTGAATTTCTTCTATGTGTTCAGATGGGAATCTGGGTATCGAATTTGTTGTCTGTGTCCAGATGGGTTTTACAGTATAGTAATTTGACTAAACATTGGCATCATAGTCTTCAGGAATTAAATTTGTTTGTGTTGACAAAAGTATGGAAATTGCTTAGCAAGTATTTGTTAGATACAAACACAGTAACCAAGGGTATTGAATTAAATAGTAACAGGTGTATAAACATTAATTTAATTTTTTTTATCCTGAATTTAAAGAAAAGAATAAAAATTTGCATTGGTGAACACCATTCCAGACCCTGAACAGCACGAAGAATTAGGAATGTTTTGAAAGTTTTAAAGTTTTATTTAATTTTTTTGTTCTTGTGCAAATGGCCAAGTTGTACAGATTTCTGTTACAGAAAGTAGTTGTTTGACTGTATAGTTTTATGCTAAATATGTCTATTCAAGTGCTGTTGAATTTTATGAAAGGGCTTGCACATGTACAGGCACATGGGTGAGTAACCTGCTTCATGTCAATTTGTCAAGTCATAAATCTGCCATCATACAGGTCATGTATTGTCAATTTGCCAAGTCACAAATCTGCCATCATATAAGCCATGCATTGTCAATTTGTCAAGTCACAAATCAGCCATTGTACAGGCTATGTATTGTCAATTTGCCATGTCACAAATCTGTCATCATACAGGCCATGCATTGTCAATTTTCCAAGTCACAAATCTGCCGTTGTACAGGCCATGTACTGTTGATTTGTCAAGTAACAAATCTGCTGTCGTACAGGCCATGTATTGTTGATTTGTCAAGTCACAAATCTGCTATCGTAAAGGCTATGTATCGGATACAGATCTTGCCACATTCAGCTCAGATTTTGTCATTTGAAATTTTGCTAAGCCCGTTTTCAAGAATTCGCTGAGAGAAAGACTTTTTGAAGATCATCATGCTGTCACATGTTTTGAGACTATAACTTTTGGAAGAAGAGGTTATTAGGTGTTTACTATGCATTCCGTATGGTTTGGTTCCTGGACCCATTTTCTTCTTTCTGTACACTCACCCCCCTTTGGGGCCCCAAGTGGCCAGGTAGTCTAAAGTGCTCACTGTTACAGATCATTGACATCTCACCTCCGTCTGCGTGGGTTTGAGTCCTGGGTTTGGCCAATTTGGGTATGTGAGAAAGCTTGCCAGTAGCTTCTTGTGGGTCGATGGTTCTTTCCGGGGTTTTCCCGGGTTCTTCCTCCACCTTTTATACATGGCGTATAGCTTATATTGTGCTGAAAAATGGCGTTAAACCCTACAACGCCAATAACATCACCCCTTCATTAAAGTGTCATAGATTGTCATCTGGTTTCTCACAAATTGTATGCTGATGACACCCAAATATACAAATCTAGTCACCCAACTGAAATTGATCTTACCATCCAATGCTTAGAGGTGCATTTCTGACAAGTCATGGATGACAAGCTGCAGATGAATGATGATGAAACTAAAGACATTCTGATCACTACACAAGGACTTTCTGATGACCACACAAGGACCTTCCGATCACCACACAAAGACTTTCTCAACAGTATTATCTCAATGCACACAACATGCCATGAACACATGGATGGCTGTATACCTACACACAACATGTCATGAACACATAGATGGCTGTATACCTACACACAACATGTCATGAACACATGGATGGCTGTATACCTACACACGTCATGAACACATGCATGGCTTTATACCTGCACACGTCATGAACACATGCATGGCTTTATACCTACACACATCATGAACACATGCATGGCTGTATACCTACACACAACATGTCATGAACACATGCATGACTTAATATCTTCACACATGTCATGAACACATGCATGGCTGTATACCTACACATGTCACGAACACATGCATGGCTGCATACTTAAACACAGCATGTCATGAACACATGCATGGCTGCATACCTGAAGCCAAGTCACATCAGCTACATTCGCAGTTTTCTTTCATTGATGCCACCAGAACTGAACTGGCATGAACTGTTCAAGAATTATTCATGAAGTGGGTTCATGAATCAGTCATGAAAGTTCATAAACAGGTTCATGAACTATTCATGAATATGCATGAACTGAAAATGGTCAGTTCATGAAATGCTGAATTCATGAACCAACACTTCACAAACTGTTCTTGAACAGTTCATGAAATATTCATGAACTGAATTCATGAACAGTTCATAAAAGTTCACAAATTGGGTGACATCGTCATTTATGAACAAGTGCATGAACATATTCATGAATTATGATGAACCAAGTTTCTCATGAATGATTCATGACTTCATGAAGAGTTCTTATAACAAAATTTGATTATCTGACAAACTCACAAATACCTATAGTAGCATTTCATCCTGAATCATAAAATAATGTTATATGTGGGTTTTTTAAAGCATAAAATAACGTTATATGTGGGGTTTTTAAAGCAGTATAAAATGCAACACATTATCTTAAAAACGGTATTTAATTTCAGATAAGTTTCTAATATGCAACAAAGAACATGTAAATTGACAAGTGATATTCATTTTTTTCACTCTTAGCAACACTTTTTGTATGTTCTGTAATTTTTCTTTGAAATTTTTCAAGAGATATTGGGGCAATTGTGTTCAATCAACTGTTGAAGCATATTTAACTTTCATCATCAAGGGGCTGTCTTTGGGGTTTCTCCTGACTTGGCCGATCCTTTTTGCAGAGATTGACCTGTCAGATAAATCTTTTGTGACGACATTCAGGGCCAATAATTTAATCAGATCTCGCCCATTGTCACTACTGAATGTCTCCATCTGCAACTTAAGCTGTTCCATCCAATTACTGTTTGGATCTTTGACATTGCTGCAGCAGTCACTATTTAATGTTTCTTCCATCTTGGCCGTAGGATCCTCCAGTTTTCAAATTTTCTTCCTTAACCTACCAACTTCATCCTCTAATAATTTTACTTTCTGCTGTCTGATCTGATAGAAAGATAAAGTTAGTTAATTATAGATAACCGCTGATCAACATTGTCTTCATCTTTTAGCACATTATTTTTGTACCCCGCTTTATTTATTGGAATAATTATGATCCAACTCAAAATTATTTAATCCCTTACACTTAATACACAACTTACTGAGCATTTATATTATTTGGAGAATTCTGTCGCTAGTTGTATTTTAACTGAAGCTGACTAGCCATAGGTATAGTCACAGGAGTCAGATGTTTTAATCAATAAAATATGATGAAAATTTTTGACAACATCATTACACTAAATAATCTTATCTGTATATATATTTTTTGTACAGATACTGTTATTTTGTGCTTTCAAAATTTTTTGCCATTTTCTATTGATAAAACGTCAGACTTGTGTGGTATAGAAACTAATGTCACTAATGCATCCACTCCAACTCCACATGTTGTTTATCACTGTTTCCGGTTTCATCACGTTGTTATTTGCATCTGTATTGTGTACAATTTGACAGTAACTAGGGTACATTTTTTGTTTTAATTTACCAAATTACATTATATCATAGAAATAGTGATGTCACGAAACAGAAAACAATAGCGAACATCTAAATTTCTATTGTAGATGCAGTAACACATCTGTATCGAGATTGAAAAGTGGGGGGGGTATGATGATGTTTAGTCATTTTCAAAAATTCAAAGAGCAAGTTTAAATTGGGTCTGAAAAAGTCATGTATCATTAGTTTGGTTAAAACTAATATGATATATAAAAACCAATAAAATATCCATATAACTTCCACTGAAATAATAATGAATGACCAAGAAAAAGATAACGTAATTTTGATGATCCTGGCTGGGTATGCCTTTCCGCCTAATTTTGCTCTCACCAAATCATTTCCTTCATATTTTTCATAATCTCTTCTCAGCACTTATATTGACTTAAAAGAAATGATGTAAAAATATTCTCATCTATCCATTCCACGGGAGTCCACGTTTTTTGTTCAGGGTTTATACTTGTTGCAGAACTGTTTGCGTGCTCTTTTGTTTGTCTGGAAAAGGAGGCTCAGCTGCTGAAATCTCGTGCATATATTAGCCAATCATATCACATCTTTCAGTCATCCAACCAGAATAATCATTGTTTACATAGTTTGGTTTCTACGGCAAATTGGCAACCAGTGATTGTTAGAAGTCAACAGAATATGCAGTTTATGACAGTAATGGATGAAAATGTTAGAACAGAGTCATTAAAAGCTTTTATAGCAAGTACATTTTGTTCATGCTGGCCAGAAAATATTTTCCGATATTAATCCAGAACTACTCAGGTTAAGTACACAAGCATTGAATAAAAGATCTCTATGAACATTATACAGTATCATATCATTTTTTAAAAAGAGCACGAAGAACTGAGCACTTCTCCACATCTTTTTTTGTAGGCTTCACTGGATACCATTAAGCCCCCAAATTAACACAAAGTCTGTCTCCAGTCCAAAATACATACCTGACCTCACCCATACATACACACCTTGATATTTATACTCCTCTTCTGACACTCATATTCATGTATTCCAACTATCAAAACCAAGTCCTTTGGACATCATTCTTTTCCGTACCAACTACTAGGAACAAATTTCTCACCCACATGAGAAAGAAGTTTATTTGATTTGCTAACTTTACTTTCATTATCCCAGTCTGGTTGCTTCAGCCCAGTTTTCTCTTGTCATGGCATTCATTCACTATGAACTATATTTCAAAGGATGAAACCCTTGTTGTCTTCTGCTGTGTCTGGCAGTTGTTTTAAAATCAAACAACAACAACAGTAATGTAACAAAAAGAACTTTGCTCATAAAGCAACTTGAGATCTCGCCAACTTTGATATACACATCATGCAAAACATTTTCACACACACATACACACACAAATTCTATTCATTTTTTAGAGCTTATAAATGAAAGCATATCATATAACCCAAAAACTGCTCATGGCATCAGTGCTGGTCACACAAATACTCTGTTTGAATCCTAGCTGTTCAGCCCTAACACACCATCTGCTTCATTAACACTTTATGGTTTAACAATATGTTGCACTTTGTGATACAAGGTAGGGGTGAAGAACGCAGAAAGATCCAGTGGGGAGATCTCTCATCAAAGCAAGATTGTGAACTAAATTTAGAATATTTTCAGTGTAATGAGAGATTGGTGACGATGAGGACAGGGAAGGATGTTTGAAAGATAAGCACTGACAAACCAAGAATTACACCTACCCCTTATATCCAGATAGGTGTCCTGTATCTGCAAATGTTATAAGAACTTTCTTGTTATATGACCATCCATGTTGTGCATGTAACCCGTGTGGATGCACCTGGGCCAAATGAGAAATGAATTTTTATGGACACCAGTTGGGGCAAGAAAGCTGTGTACCTTAGTGAAAAACAAAACTGAAAACAAACTTGCCTAAGTTATGTCAGAAACTAAGAGTAAACACTTCCAGACACAGGCTGTACAAATAACTGGCCACAAACCAACAACCAGAAATGTATTGTGTCAAACCTGCTTTCTTCAAACTTTGTCAAACCACCCTGATCACCCCAGCTGAACCAAACATAATCAGTTACAAATGAAAACTCCTGCAATACATGGTAGATATCATAGTTGTTTATTCATCAGTCCACACGCTATTCCACAAGAAGATTTCCCTGTTGTGTGTTGTTGCACTAGTAATGGCAACACTTGCATATGTCCAGGACAGATAATAAAAATCTCCAAGAAAATTATGAAGTTGAAATCATGTCACATTGTTGTCAGCTAGATATTGTGTTTGAGTGGTCTTTAATGCATGGTGGTAATTTTACAATCAGTATCAATTACAACACCAGCATGTTACATAGTCATTACAAACTTTGCAAGAGCTGTGTACCAGTATCATATCAATGACTACAATAGAACTGTTCCAAATTAGAACTCCTTTTTAAAAAATATTAATTACATATTGTTATTTTCAAGCAGCATCTATCAATGAAATGTTGTAATATAGTCATATGTAATATAGTCGTAATATTGAATGTGTTTATGATTCTATTTTCTCATGTGCAGAACTTGTGTTTTTTTGAGTCGACTGGTCACCCTCTAGCCCTCATTAATATACTTGTATCTTTGCATGGCTTTTAGAAACAATAGCACAATTGTAACTTTCTTTTTTTTTTTCTAAGAGTGGCAGATTCTACTTGGATCATTATTTAGATTTTCGTAAAACAATACAAGACCAGATGACCTAGATAAAAAATGTGAGGCAATAAAAGTACCCAATGAGTTCTGTAATTGTTGAATCTGCTAACTATATTGCAGAAGTACAGGGTTATTTTCATTTCATTGGAAAAAAATGGGTGAGAATAATAATCTATGTAGGTGTTTGTACTGAGATTAGGAAATCCTTGTTGCTTGGTTACATTATTTGTTTCCCACGAGACAGTGAGACAAATAATGTAACCCCTTGAGCGAGATTTCCATGACTTCGTACAAACATGAAAATTTATTTTATTAGCCTTTTGAACTTAGTGGCACTGTTCAAGAATGCTCTAAAAATAGACCTATTTAGAATGCCTCAACGGACATAAGACTTCACAATGTTTCCTTGCCCTGAAATATTTTCAGCATGCTTTTGTTTTGTAATTTCAGTGTTTGTTTATTGTAATCTTGTCCATATATATTATCCTTATGTGTTAACTAATATTGTATTTTTATTCTTCTTATTATTATTATTAATATCATTCATATTTGATCATGCATTTTAATTATGACAGTTGTGAAATATGGATACAATAATAAAAAGAATCGAATGCATTTTTTTTTTTTTAAATTGCAGTATACTTTGTGAATTAAATGTACAATTGCACTAGTTTAGAGCCTGAGTGATATAGTAGTAATATTTATGATCTTGTAATTAGTACATTGTTGATTTAAACATCTGACCACTCCTGTGGCCTAGTGGTTAGAGTGTCTGCCTCAGATGCAGGAGTTTGAACCCTGGTCGAGTCATAC
Organism: Megalonaias nervosa; assembly: GCA_016617855.1. Taxonomy (NCBI): domain Eukaryota; kingdom Metazoa; phylum Mollusca; class Bivalvia; order Unionida; family Unionidae; genus Megalonaias; species Megalonaias nervosa. The sequence continues at coordinate 59,095 of JAECUM010003981.1, read as the reverse complement.
CAAAGATTTATAAAAATGGTACTAACAGCTGCCTCATTAGGCTCTCAGCATTAAGAGGTTAGTGTTAGGACTGGTCGGCCTGGTATCAGGATAATGTGACTCGGTGGGACATCATGCTACATATCTGCAGCAAGATGCCCCAGTTTTAAACAGCACTATAAACTGCCACACTGCAGACATGGTAGTGATATGACTGAAAAATTGTTAAAGCTACATTAAAAATCCAAATCACACACACACACACATTTAAACATTACTCTTGGTAATAAGACTATCAAGACAAAATAACTAATGTTGCAATCATTTTGGTGGTTCTCTGGGGTTTTGTATTTTGCATAGCGTTAGATTTTTAAAGATAAAGAATGTCCCAGGTTATCTTGGCTATTTACTAAGGACCTTGGGGTTTATTTTGTATCATTAAAAGAATTTTTAATTCCTTTGATATTGGTAAATGATTGATGGGTGTAATTTTGGTTATATGCAGCTTGGCCTTACTTTAGATGTACACCTATCAGAAAATTGCTTGCTCCATTTGGGGGGCCCTGAGTGGCCGAGTGGTCTAAAGCACTCTCCATTACAGATCACTGCCATCTCACCTCTGTCTGCGTGGGTTCGAGTTTAGGATTCGGCGAATGTGGATATGTGAGAAAGCTTGCCAGTAGCGTCTCGTGGGTCGGTGGTTCTTTCCGTGGATTTCCCGGTTTCTTCCTCCACCATTAATACTCGCCGCCATGTATAGCCTATCGTGTGCTGAAAAATGGCGTTAAGCCCCACAACAACAACAACAACAACAACAACTTGCTCCACTTGGTCATTTGCACTTCTGGGACTTCAGGGGCAAATTGTAAAAAAATAAGCTGATAACATTCTTTTGTTTTTGTATATTATATAATTCATTCATTGCACTTTTCAAAGCTTGTATTGATTACTCTGGCAAAATTTGTTTTCCCTATTGTAATAACTGCTAAAGATAGAGTACTGAAGAAAATTCAGGCAGGTTTTTTTGGCACATGGGAACAGCCATTTTGGTTAGCTGTGTGCTTAGATCATGTACAGTTTTCACAAGTACAGTGTGTAAAGAAATTTCAGCCACAGTAAATAAAAGTAGCATATAGGGGTGTGCCAACATTTTCTCCATTGTCCATGTTGCAAATGCAAGTAACTTCACCTCACACCTGTCACTCTTTTAGAAGTATATAATACCTGTAGTGAAGTTTTAAAAGTTACAAGTGTATGATGATAATGTTAAATTTGTAACAGTGATCAATAAATTTCATATATCATTGCAGGTTTGTGGATGGCGGATTTGGCAATATCACAGCTATTTCTTGAAAATATAAAAGAGACAGAGCGAGGAATAGTGAACGGCGTGCAGGGCTCACTAAACAAGCTGATGGATATGCTCAAGTATGCACTTGTCATTGGAGTCCCGCAGCCCGAGTTATTCGGATTTCTCATTATTTTGTCATTTCTTTTCATCTGCACAGGCTGGTGCTTGTATGCTACATTTTCAAGAAAGAGACGAGGGCATTTACTTCCTTTTCACAAAATGTGTGATGCTGAAAATAATAATTTAGCAAATACACATGATGTTGAAGTTGAAGTGTCCTAGATGAGGTATTATAAATAGAAGTGACCTAGTTGTGGTATTATAAATTGAAGTGACCTAGTTGTGGTATTATAAATTGAAGTGACCTAGTTGTGGTATTATAAATTGAAGTGACCTAGTTGTGGTATTATAAATTGAAGTGACCTAGATGTATTACAAATTGAAGTGATCTAGTTGTGGTATTATAACAGCAGCTCTTAACAGATACATTTTGAGCCATTTTAGAGAGAAAAATCAAGACTGATATTCACCATTTTTTCTGTAATTTTTCATACACTGGTCCATGGAAATCATAAATTTATTTTGTGCATAATTAAAATTTGTAAATTACAGCACACAAAAAAGTAAAATTAATATTTTCACCTATAACTATTCATTCACTAAAAATAAAAGAAAAAATTCTCGATGGAAAATTACAGTAATTCATCATAATGTGTTATGTAATTTTGAAGCCAGTTTGTGGATATAATTCGGTACTTATGTTTTGCTGAAGTTGAAAAATGTTTTTGATCTTTTCATCTGTTTTTTTTTTTCTTTATTGTTGCAGACTTTCATTTTGAGCAAAATGGTTAGACTTTACAGTATTTTTAATTTTTATCCCAGTAGCATTACAGAAAGGCTGGCATGACACATCACTTTACATGCATTATTCTGTTTTTTAGGGTTTACTATGATTGAAAGCATTTGAACATGAATACGTTCTAGGCAGCGTTTGTTTACTGGGAATATATCAAGCCTTGCTGTTTATTAGGGTCCTAAATGATTAAATCAGCAGAGTTTAGAGTAATCACATTGTCTCTCCATCTGTCTGTCTGTCCATCAACTAAATTTAGCATGTAGTTTTGTATTGAAGAAACTTAGAATTTGATTTCCAAAATTCCATTTTATTTACAAAAGTTATGCCTTCTGATTGCACATCAACCTGAAATTGATTTCAAAAGCTGCTTCAAGGTTTGTTGATTTTCTGTCAAGTTATTTGTGGAGCAGTGGATTATTTCAGCATTCCCAAACATCATTTACAAGAGTTTCAATGAGTGATTGCTTGTCTTCGTGGTCATGATTTCTGCAGTATAACTTAAACAAAGTTTGTTGAATTGTAACCAAATTTCCAGTTGTCCATGATATAATTTACTCGAGTTTTGCCCCATTTATTTCCATCCTCACACTTTTGTTTCCACAGAATTACTGTACCAAGGATTGTCGAGTTTTTCAACCAAATTTGGCATTATGGTAATAAAACCTTTTACAAGTTGTTTCCAGTGTTCCACCAAACCATTTATGGCATTATCACCTATAAATTTCTATTCCCCTTTGTTTTCTGAAGCATAATTTTATTGTGGATTATTGGATTCCATATAAATGTAGCATGTACCTTTATATTAATTAAACCTTGAAATTGTTTGATATCTAGCATTCCAAGGGTAATTTACAGGAGTTATGGCCCATGATTGTCTATTCTTTATTACATTGTTTCTACAGCAGTAAATTACAAAGGATTGTTGGATTTCAGCCACATTTTGCCTGTTGTTTTATAATGATGAAACCTTGAATCAGTTTTATTTCCATCATTTGACATTAGATAATGTATAACAGTTTGTATAGTTGTCTTATGTAAGATTTTAATAACGAACCATGACCTTTTTTCAAATAAATGAGATATCTTTGCTCATGCTACAGATGAAATACACTTAATATGAATAAATAAACATTGTCTGCTTACATATCTTGATGTGAAGATGTGACAGTAGAGTGTGAAATGGCATTTTGAACGGTGATTTGTATGGTTCTATGGTCATAAACATTGATGAAAATGAAGAACGAATCATTGCCTGAAAACAACCAAACAGCCTTTGTGGATGATGATTTCTATTGTGCAAGTATGGATTTTGATTTGTTTACTGGAGTGGTGGCCCCATCTTCAATGGAGAAGTGGGCGTGGTTTTAAAAAAAATACTTTGATCTAATTGGCTGTAGATATACATCAGGAATCTTCACTGTGCTGTATTATTGCACCTTATTCAGAATATGATTAAATAAAAGAATGTTATTAAACTTTGAGTTTATTTAGTTTATTTAACTATTTATGCTGTTGAATTTAATTATAAGGATTGACCATTTATTTTTTAAAATTCAGCAAAGTATGAACTGGAAAAATACTGTGCAGACTTGGACAAACCACTTTCCAGCATTCAGCTTCATCAATTACAGAAGCTATGTTCCCTGATTGCCCATTCTCATAACTTTGTTTTTCCAACCATAGCTCTTCTGTTTAAGGTCTTGCTGAGTAAATTGTAGAGTGGGGACCTATGTGGTTTACTCACGGCTAATAGTTGATGTTTAAGATCTTGCTGAGTAAATTGTAGGATGGGGACCTATGCAATATACTCACAGCTAATAGCTGATGTTTAAGGTCTTGCTGAGTAAATTGTAGGATGGGGACCAATATGGTGTTCTCATTGCTAATAGCTGATGTTTAAGGCCTTGCAGAGTACATTGTAGAGTGGGGACCTATGTGGTGAACACATTGCTGGTAGCTGATATTTAAGGCCTTGCTGAGTAAATTGTAGTGTGTGGGGATTTATATGATGTGCTCATTGCTAATAGTATATTTGAAAACTATTTACAGTACTCTGCTATTACAACACTGTTATGGTAGTCATGAAGTATACTGCCTTATAGTGGGGACACATTGTAATGAGACTATCTTATAATGAGGTATGTAATAATTCTACCACTGAATAATATGGGGTTTGTGCCCATACTCACCTGATAACAGGTACCATTTTATAATGAATGGCATTATACTACGGGAGTGTTATTTGTGTTAAATAAAAATATTTTATTTGTGTCAAACTATAGAGTTGAATGGTTCCCCCTTCATAGTGCATATACAGTAAAGCATGTTTGTAAAGGAGAGTCAAAGGACAAGATAATTCTGTCCTGTATATGTACATATGTATATATACATATCCTTTTCATGGTAGACAGACCATATCACATACCTCTGAGACTATTATTGCTTTTCCACTATTTTTTCATTTAAAGGAAGGAATTATAAATTTATTCCAGCTAGATTTACTTCTCATTGGCACTTTATAAAAAGAATACATATCTTGCTTATGAACATTATTGCAAAAATTTATTTGTTTGATGTCAACAAATTTTTTTTCTTCTAATTTTATTGAACTTTGAAAATAATATTTTATTTAACTCTGAAAATAATGATTAAATTATTTCCTTTAAAATTAAATTTACATTTGACCACTGTTGCTGTTACTATACTTTTAAATCTCAATATAAGATGTTTGAATAAACAGTATGATATTAAAAAAATTGAAACATTTTTGTATGCATCCACTCAGAAATGAGAGCAAACGTTACATAAATACATAACAGCTGTGCTGAGTTCACCAATTTGTCCAGTGGAGACTACTTTTAATGAGTAGTGTTCTGTTAGCCTTCTGATTTCATGACTCTTGAAAAAGTCTTATAGGACAATTGAACTTTACATCAGAGTGTCCTTTAATGAAGGACAGTTGAACTTTACATCGAGGTGTCCTTTAACAAAGGTATCAGTGTACATATACTTCAGTATAATAGTGTTAAAATAATAATACATATTATACCACATTTGAATTTATGGTCTTAAAATACTGTTGGATATTAGGTTTTTTTTATAGCATATAGACAGGTACAAATGCATAGTGGTAATTAATTTTTATCTTGTCTATTTTCTAATCATTTTCCTTCATTTTAGTTGTTGGTTATTAAAAAAATATTTGTTTTCTTTGATGATGAATATCACAATACAGCATTTTTATTTTTATAGACAGAAATATAATTTACATGTATTTCGGTCTTCATTGTTTTAAAACTAGGTAATCGTATTTGGCCAACACTGTTCTTGATATGCAAACAATGTTGACATTGAAATTCAAAGTGCATTTGATATCAGACTGAAATCACCGAAGTAGGAGTGAAGGAGAACAAAGATGACAGAAAAAGCTGGACAGTAACATTTCACATTAGTGTGATTTCAGATAAAGACATTAAAGAACATGTTGTTGGTATTTTACAGAACCTTTGAAAACTGGTCCCCTGAAAACTGCTTGAATAATAAAGTTGAACATTAATATCAATTCTTTGTACAGTTTTATTAAGTGCATGTTTGAAAGTTGTGTGACTCATTTTTGAAAACGTTTTGTGATAATTGTTAACACTTTTGACAAATTTACCAACAGTTAGATTGTACTTATTTATATGCCATGTTGTTTCTTAACTTGGAATTACCATGACTAGGAGATAAAAGTTATGTATCATACTTATGAAAACTTTTCTTAACTCATTAACTCCTGGCACCGCATTTACGCGGCAGGAGGTAGTAGCCTACTTCCAAGCTCTGTAGCATCAAGGTCATGTAAGATGCACTAAAGTGGGTGGTATTATAGAAAGGTAGACAGATGTAGCTCTACAATGATACCAAATAATCTGGACGTTCAAGTTGCACTACAAAATACAGAGGGAAAAACGTAAGTTTTTGGACCCAATTTTTTTCCACCCAAAATTGGCCCGTGATCGGAATCCGATTTTGTGTCTGGAGTTTAGACTTTTTGGCCTCAGATCTAAGGCAGACCGGTCTGATCTGCACACAGACAGGAGAACCTTTGCAAAAAGAAGGATAAGATGGGCATATGTAATAAAGAGTGGTCTCGATACGAAAATGATGGATCCATTAAGCACAAAAAAAAGAAGAAGTGAACTCCAACTTTTACACTTCTGCTCATGCATTAGGTTAAGCAGAAATCTCTTGGAAGTTGATGTATTAGGATGTATTCGGAAATAGCCCCCAAAATGTGTTTCCTACTTGCATTTCAGGCGAAAACAACAAAAACCTCCAGGGGTTAATGAGTTAATATAATTACAAGTATGCAGTGAATATGTGTTTCTATTGAGCTTTTTTTGTTCTTCATATTAGTGCTTTAAGAATTCTGTCTTTTCATGGAAAATTTGCACTTGGAATTTTCAATTTCTGCACCTCTGTCTTTCTTCCCCCCCTTAAAGGGTTTTCATCAGTGCTTATGGCTAGTCCAACTGGGGCACAAACTCCAGAATGCACTGTGGTATATACCTACAAACAGAAGTGTATACCAGTCAATAAGTCTAGTTCCTCTAGTGTAATGTGATATCCAACTGGTCATTTTGGAATTCAGTGTCATTGGTTTTCATTGAAAGATACTCAGCATGTGTTATGCATTTGTTCTATTTGGTTTTGAAAATGGTGACAGTCACAGGGCTTTGTAACATACTTCACTGGTGCAGTGCTCTGTACATGTTTCAATACATACGGTACCCTATGGCTGTATGAATTATGTTACAAGCCTCTGTGGCATTGGTGAGAATGGGTGTAGTGGATAAGAAAACCAATGATGTTGAAAAATCAAATGCCCAGTTCTGGAATCCTTGGTGATAGGAATGATCAGAGAAGCAAGTTCACAGTCTGAAATTAGAGACTGTGTTAGACAAACAGGCAACATCACAGTGGAGTAATGACTATGTTTTGATTTTCAAATTTGAATTTTGTATCCATGACTCTTTCTTTTTAGAGTGTAGTATGGTATGTTTTATGTTGGAAACCTATGGATATGTTGCAGAATCAAAATTTCTTGGCAGTTTATTCCTTTGTATCCATGGTGTTAGAGGTGACATAAAGAAAGTCACAAAATGCTAATTTGAGGGACATTGTATTTGATTTATAATTCACTTGAAATCTGTCATAGCTGTTAGACAGCTTTGCTAAACAAATCACAACTTATAGGAAAAAATATAGTAGTTTTACTACATAGTTACAGTTGATCTTGGAAAACATAAAACAAAAATCATACAGTAGTTTTACTACATTGTGACTACAGGAAAACATACTGTAAAATATGCTATAGAATAAAATCTGTATTTGTTTGGAGTTTTCTTTTATTGCAGTGGTGAATATTGGATTGTATTGCAAAAAAAAATGTTGCTAATATCTTGCTTTACCTTGCACAAAATTAATTCATTATATAGCATACTTTATCTATTTTAAGACATTAAATTTAGCATTAAATGTTCATTCATGTCTGAAGATTTTTTAGTCCTTGGATGTAATGTGTCTATAAAATTTATTTTTTTGAAAACTATGAAGAAAAGGCATTTTATTTAGTTTAAAAACCTTAAAATTTAATTTCAGCATTGGGGACTTTGTCCTCTGGACCAGCTAATGGGGACATGGTCCTGGACCCTGATTAGTGGGGCCTTAGCAACCCTAAACAAAATCTACTTTCAGCACTCTTGCAAGTGTTGCACTCACATCACTGTAACTATGCTGATTTTACAGGAAAGTTTATTAATTTACAAAATTTAGTAAAGAAATCAAAGTATTAATTGGCTTTAATATTGGATATCATAATTAATCCAGTTTTAAATCAAGTATAAAGGATACTTGCAGTATTGTCTTTCAGCTTTACATTCTACTAAAGAGATTTAGAAGAAGAGGTAGGACTTAAGGTGTGTAGCATTTTAAATTTCATTTTTACCGATGATATACTAAAATGTATGTAATTGCTAATGATTGATACTGGTACTAATTAAGTCTTAATATTTTTTATAGCAGCATGTTTCATGTTCAGCATAGTTTTAAGAACTAACTGGTACAATAGCACATGCATGATTTATTAATGATATTCCTTGTGCTATTGATCATATGCATTGTACTATTGATGATAAGCAGTGCTATTGGTGATAAGCCTTGTGCTATTAATGATAAGCAGTGCTATTGGTGATAAGCCTTGTGCTATTGATGATAAGCCTTGTGCTATTGATGATAAGCCTTGTGCTGTCGATTTGTATGCCTTGTGCTAATGATGTTATGCCAAGTTAGTGATAAAGAATAAAGAGCTTTTATGTTTTGAAACGGGTTTTTATATGTTTATGAGGGTATTAAATGGAGATTTTTATTTAATTAAAATTAATTATGAACTAATTATCCTTGTATTACTTGACTATATAAATAAATGAAATGATTCACTGATGAATTGATGCATTGATAATTGTGCTATTTTTAGACAAATATCAATAGTAAATATGGAGAATCAGTTCAAAATGATTTATGTTATCAAGTTATTTTTAATCTTCAACAGCTGTGAATAAGTATTTGTTACCTTTTTATTTTGTGCATAAATTGATATGTATCATGTCATAGTTGTGTATTGCAAAATGTATAAATACACGTCATTGCTCTATCACATAGAATTGATTTATCACTTTGTATTGATGTGTCACTTTGCATTGATGTATCACTTTGCACTGATGTATCACATGGCATTGATGTATGACATTGCATTGATGTATCACTGCATTGATGTATCACATGGCATTGATGTATCTCTGCATTAGTGTATTACATTGCATTGATGTATCACATAACATCAATGTATCACATTGCCTTGATGTATCACTTTGCATTTTTTTCTCGAATTTAGTGTTTGGACTTACTTGTATAATGGTATATCTCTGACAGATGTGTGATAGCTCTTGGCCTCAATATGCTTTTCTGTGCTATTTTTATAGACCCTAGAGAGCATTGGTCATAGTGTGAATCATTCTGTTATGTGAAAAGTTACAAATATTTCTTCTGAATAACTGTTTAAATGATCAGAATGGTATTTTCAATACTGTGTCACTCAAGTTTGCTGTGGACATTGTGAATATCATGTTCATTTGTTTGCTTGTTTGAAAGTTTCTTTTGTAACTCAGTGAACTTGTCCACATCGTAAACTTTATCATCTCTTCTTTCAGATGGATGAAACAACTTACTTTGTTTCTCTGCAAACAAATCATTAAACCAAAAGCTAAGTATCTACTACATGAGCATATATTATTTGATTACAAAGTAATTCCTGATACACATTACTATTTTAGACACATGCAGTATGAAGATATGCAATATGGAAAAATATTGCATGATTGTGACAATATAAAGTTGAGATAACAAATGAGCATATAATAAACACTTTTATTTTACTTTAAAAGAGCATTTTTTAAAGAGATATTTTATATAGTTATTATAGTAAAGTATGTACTTCCCTTTACAAGATGTCATGTAGTGAAATTATTACTGTATGATACCAAATGTAGTCCATGTACTTGTTATGAGGTTCAATATCTCTATGGTGAAATGTTATTTCTCTTTATCCGTCAAGCATCATAATGGTACTCATCATGAATACCTTCATATTTTCTACATGTAAAAGTGTATTTAAAATGAAATCAACTTTTTTTTGGTTTTTATATTATTTTTTAGATTCCTTCCCTATTGGGAGCACAGGCATAATTTAAAGATGGATTTCCTTGACAGGTTCAAACAAAATTAAGAGTGTGTGGCACACTAGATGTTCATTTAAGCAGAATACATATATTGAATATTTTAGCCTATAAACAGATATACATGAGGCATGATATACTATGGGTTTCAAATAGGATTATTGTAGGTTATGTTAGTCTATACATGGATATGCATGGGGTATAATATATTGTGAATTTCATATAGGATTATTGTTGGATATGCTAGTCAATACATAGATATGCTTGTGATATGATATGCTATGGATTTCAAATAGGATTATTGTTGGATATGTTAGTCTATACATGGATATGCATGGGGCATGATCCAGTATGGATTTCAATTAGGATTATTGTTGGATATGTTAGTCTATACATGGAGACGAATGGGACATGATCTAGTATGGATTTCAAATAGGATTATTGTTGGATATATTAGTCTATACATGGATATGTATTGGGCATGATATTCTATAGATTTCAGATGGGATTGATAGATTCAGACAGGCAACCCACTTTGCCTTGATATGCCACCAGTGGCTTTTCTGTTTGCCAAAGACTTGGTTTTGAGGTCACACTTAATTCAGCTTTGAGCTGCCTGAGTGATTTCTTTGCCAGATTACAGTTGAGCAATTTTTGGTAGCATTAAAAGCCTAATATATGCAATAAGACCTGTTACAGATGTGGCTAACAACAAAAGCCTAATCTATACAGCAATGCATGTTACAGTTGTGGCTAGCATCAGAAGCCCAATATATACAGTAATGCTTGTTACAGTTGTGACTAGCTGCAAAAGTCTAATATATACAGTAATGCTTGTTACACTTGTGACTAGCCGCAAAAGTCTAATATATACAGTAATGCTTGTTACAGTTGTGGCTAGCAGCAGAAGCCTAATATATACAGTAATGCTTGTTACAGTTGTGGCTAGCAGCAGAAGCCTAATATATACAGTAATGCTTGCTACAGTTGTGGCTAGCAGCAAAAGCCTAATACATACAGTAAGGTTTGTTACAGTTGTTACCTGCAACAACACTCTGTTGTATAAAATAAAGCTTGTTACAGTTGTGACAACTGGTGCAGAAATGCTGGATTCTATTTGAAAACTAAACAGCAATTCAAGTTTGAAGTTCAAGGATTGTGTTTCATGAACATCTTGTTTTTGATGAATATCATACTGTTTTTAATTTGCAGATAAAATTGTATATTGTTGTCAGTGATTTGTTATAGTTAATACATATGTTTTTATGTAGTAATTCATCACTCTGATTCAACTCTGTTCTGATTCTATTTTAGCAATGTATTTCAAATGAAAGGAAATATATATATTTGTGATTAAAGAATATTGATTGCAACACCTGTATTTTATGTCTGCATATACCCATCCAATGAAAAGAAAGGTGTCTACAGAGTAGCAGTTGACTGCAACACCTGTATTTTATGTCTGTATATACCCATCCAATGAAAAGAAAGTTGTCTACAGAGTAGCAGTTTATTGCAACACCTGTATTTTATGTCTGCATATACCCATCCAATGAAAAGAAAGGTGTCTACAGAGCAGCTATTGATTGCAACACCTGTATTTTATGTCTGCATATACCCATCCAATGAAAAGAAAGGTGTCTACAGAGTAGCAATTGTATTTCTGCCAAGAAAAAGTCTTTATGTTTGTATCAACATTTTTTTAAACAAATAGATTGCTAAAATTATTTATTTAAATTTTACTAATTCATTTTCTTTATGTGCTAACCAAAATAATCTAAGTCTAGAAAGTAAAATAATTGATTCATATTGCTATAATGGTATGGAAATCTAGTCGGGTCATTTACACATGTATCATGGCATGCATGCCAAATTTCATTTGTCTGCCTCAAGTGGGTTTTTGCTTAATTGTGCTAATAAGATTTTTGTTGAAAATGCCCTAATACCAGAACTTTCATAAAATTTGTTTTAAATTAAGAACAAAAAGTACTTTGGAATGATCTAAAAATCTGATAATGTCATCAGCATATACAAAAAAAAAAGCTGGCCAAATATAATTTGCATTGAGTGGATTCTGTGCAGTCTTGCCAAAAGTTCATGGGAAAGACAGATGATCAGACAGTGCCAAAACATGATGCCCACATTTATATTGGGCCATTGACAGATGGACGGGCAGACAGTACCAAATCATTATGCTCAGGGTTTTTTGACCATTGACATGAATTGACAGACAGTTTCAAATCATGCCCAGGGTTTTTTGACCATTAACAGATGAATGGACAGTTTCAAATCATCATGCCCAGGGTTTTTGACCACTGACAGATGAATGGACAGTTTCAAATCATCATTACCCAGGATTTTATATTTAGCCATTGACAGATGGATAAACAGACAGTATCAAATTGTGTCCAGGGTTTATGTTTGTCCATTAACAGATGAATGGACACACATTAACAAATCATCATGCCCATTGTTTATATTTAGCCACTGAGAAATGGATAGACAGACAGTATGAAATCATGATGCTCAGGGATTTGTATTTGGCCATTGACAGATGGATGGGCAGTCAGTCCCAAATCAAGGACAGATGGATGGACAGACTGTACAAAATTGTGATGCCCATGGATTTATATTTGGCTATTGACATAAATGGACAGAAAGTACCAAATCACATGCCCAGGATTTATATTTGGCTATTGACATAAATGGACAGAAAGTACCAAATCACATGCCCAGGATTTATATTTGGCCATCAGCAAATGGCTGGAGAGAAGTACCAAATCATTATGCCCAGGATTTTTATGTGGTAATTGACAGATTGATGGACAAACGGTGCCCAAAGAATGATGCCCAGGATTTATATCTGGCCATTGACAGATGGACAGACAGTACCAAATCATGATGCTGGGGGAATTATATTTGGTCATTGGCTTATCGGTCAATATATCTGCAGTCAAATGTAGTCGATTGTAAGAGTAACTAACTTTAGGAAGAACTGCCATTATGCCTTTATCATAAAGTTTAGCACACTGTCCCAAATTCAGGTTGCAGTATCTTAAAATATCCAAATACAACTGACTAAGTTTGTTTCAGGGATTTTATTACATGTTATTCTCTGAAAATTTATTTCATCCTAAAAACAAATATATTTACTCCTTTCATCCATCCATTATATTTCTAGAGCAAAACTTAAAGGCATTCAAGTTCTGTTTATGTCACTTTGTACATGGATCAAACTAGTGCGGTCTAGAAGTACCCTTTGCATGCAAATAAGTTTCACTATCTGTTTTTACACAACCATGGAAACAAGTAGTTCAGATTTGTTTTCAGCGCAGAACTATGAAACCTATCTATTTCTATGTTGATGCAGTCACTTGACCATTAAACAGTGAGGGGTGATTGGTTAAGAAAATAAAAAATATTGCAGCAAAAGCACAGAAGAAGAATAATAATAGGAAGGGTAGAAATAAGTGAAAGAGTGTCAATCTATGTTTTCATCCCTTCATTCTTGGACCAATCCAACTATCGTGGCTGCATAGAGATAAATATATCTCAACTGGCACAGCCCAGAGAATCACTAGGTCAAACTTGTAGCATTAGAAATTAATGACGGAACTCAACTGGCACAGCTCAGAGAATCACTGGGTCTAACTCGTAGCATATCAAGTGATGGTGGAGAGCTCCTTCTTGTAAGATACCAAGTCAGGAGCTTCAGCAAATGTTGCCAGTACTTTGTTCCATGTCCCTATGGTACCCAGAAAGATGCTGTACTAGAAGGAGTTTGTTGCTGTAGACATCTTTAAGATTTTCTTGGTGTGATATTCCTGGTTCAGATAGATGCTAGGTTCAGATACTTGTCCTTAAATATGACTAACAGGTTGTTTGCTATCTTAAATAACATGGTCAGCTGGGCCTGGGTTCTCCTGGATTTGAGTTATTTCCATTGTGGATGATCTAGCATGGCATTGATGCTGCTGGTAATGTTGTATCATTGTAGTGTATCTAGCAACCCTCCTCTGAGCCATCTCTATGTTATTTATTGGGTCTAGTTATATGGATTACACATCTGTGAGCCACCTCTATCTTGTTTAGTGGGTCTAGTTATATGGATTACACATCTGTGAGCCACCTCTATCTTGTTTATTGGGTCTAGTTATATGGATTACACATGGTCGAGCAGTAGTCAAGGTCATGTGACACAGGCAAGAAATATGCTGAGCTTTTTGCTTCCCCATTGCTGATTCATAGGTTGTATGCACGAAACCATGGGTGCTGTTCATTTTTTTTTTTTCCACTATGTTGTCTATGTGGCATTTCCAAGAGAGGTATTTAGAAAACTCCACTCTCAATGACTTGCTTGTGCCCTTTAGTGTGTAGCTGCAAATGATCTGAGATTTCTTCCTTTAAACTTTAAGGACATACAACAAGTTTTTTCCCTGGACCAGTCGGTTCAGGTCTTCTTGCAAGATCTTAACAGTCTTTGGGGGTGTTGATTTAATGATAGACTATACTACCATCAACAAATAGCCTTGTGTTGCATTTGACACCTGATGGTAGATCATTGATGAACACCAGATAAAGGATGGAACCCAGAACACCGCCCTGAGGTACTCTGCTAACAACCGGTGCTGGGTCTCAGTTTGCACCATTTATGATAACTCCCTGGCATATCTGACAGAAGACCTCTAATCCATTTCAGAGCATTACCTCAATCTCATAGTGATCCAGCTTACAAAAGAGCCTTTTATGATGGACAGAATCGAAAGCTTTAATAAACTTAAGGACAGCAAGGTAGTACTGCTTTCCTCAAAGGATTTGATATCCACAAGAGATGAGCTGTTCCACAGCTTCATCTGGCATGGAAACCATGTTGGTAGTCTGTTAGGATGCTCAAGTGATCCAGAAGACACATCATATAGTCTATGATGTCTTCAAGCATTTTGCAGCATACATGTGTGAGGAAGCTAGGTCTGTAGATGCTGCCCTTTAATTTTTCTCTGTATCTGACAATAGCTCTCACATTTGGTGTTTTACATACGTCAGGGATTGAACCAGTTGAAGGGAACTTGTGGTAAATATGACTCAAATATGGTGTTCTTCTGCTAGATCTTTCATGATCCTTGCTGAAATCATGTTTGGTCTGGTGGCCTTCTGTGGTTTAAGCTTTTGCAATAACCTGTATAACCTTCTGTCGTAACTTGGATGTCAGGAATGGATGGTTGAGGATTTCCATGTGGGCTGATCAGGTCACTCTTGCCTATGTGGATGAAAACACTAATATTGTTGAGTTAGTATGTTTGCATCTGAACGTAGTTTATTGTTGATTTGTGGTTTAATGCCATTTCTCAGCGCAAAATATGCTATATATGGCAGCCAGTATAACTGTGGAGGAAGAACCCGGGAAAGGCCGTGTAAGAACCATTGACCCTCTGGAAGCTACTGGCAAGCTTATTTGTATACCCACATTGGCTGAGCCTGAGACTTGAATCCACTTGGATAGCGGTAAGATGGTAGTGATCTGTAAAGGCGAGTGCTTTAGACCACTCGACCATATTTAATGTAGTTCAAAAATCTTCTCTGCTTGTTAGGTTGGTGGTCTTCATAAGAGTTTCCAACTTTTATCAGGTTTTTAATATAATGTAGGTTTGCCGCTCTGACCATTGGTATCATGATTTTGCTTCTTGGTAGAGTTTTCTGTCTCTGGCCTTTCCAGTTGTTTTCCATCTTCAAACAATTTGTTCTGTATTCTGTGTTGGACTTTAATGGATTTGAGGGTCCCGAGTGGCCTAGTGGTCTAAAGCGCTCAACATTACGGATCACTGCCTTCTCACCTCTGTCTTTGTGAGTTCAAGTCTTGGGCTCGGCAAATGTTGGTATGTGAGAAAGCTTGCAAGTAGCTTCCTGGAAGTCGGTGGTTCTTTCTGTGTTCTTCCTTGACCAGTTACACTGGCCGTCATGTACAGGCTATTGTGTTCTGGCAAATGGCATTAAACCTCATAACAACAACAACTTTAATGGATCTCTCTATCCAAAGCTTGTTAGTCTTGTTTCCAGATATGGTTCCACATGGTATGTATTTGTCCATTAACCATTTGATCTTCTCAGAAAGTTTCCATGCGTCGTTGATATTAAGGTTCTCTGTTTCGTGGATGAATGACTTCTGTAAGGTTTTCAGTTCTTCACGTTTCTGTCCATAGTCTGCCTTTCTATACTGGAACACTTGACAAGGTGCTTTCTTCACATTCATTGGTTGTAGGCTGGACTCTATGTAAACTGCTTTATGGTCAGCAAATTCTGGATAACATTGCATTCTGTTTAGTAATCTTTTATTGTTTGTGAAGAACAGATCAAGAATATTTGAGGAAAAATTCTTCAACATATTGTTACGACTGTATGGTCTTAAACTACGTAATGGAAGGAAGCAAACCTAACAAGTTTATTTACATCAACAAATAAATTTATTTCTCTGCTTACATTATTGTGAATTAAATTCCATATACCAGTAATTGTGAATGTTCTATTACAAGTTCAAAAGTATAGTCTTCCAAATGGACTCTAGTATTGAATATGCTGATGTGCCAATAGTCTTGAATTGATTGATGTACCAACAGTCTTCATGTATCGCAATGATATAATCCAGAACGTCTTGGATTGAATTGACAATAAACCCTGAATAGTGTTTTAGTCCAAAAATTTGATGAGCAATTTTTAATTGCTATGAGTAATTTAATTAAATGATTCTTCTCTAATTATATCTGAACACAAACGTAAATGATTTCACAGACTGAACAAAAGGAGAATGAATAATATTGTTTACTACAACTTTATATAAAAACCTAAGACATGATAAAATTATCAGGATGTGGGTTACAAATTCATTTCTAGACCAATAAGTGTAAATAAGGCTAGACCTTGAACTTGAATATCAGTAAACAACTTGTTTATAACTTACAAACATGACAGGAATCAGGTATGCGAAAAATATGTCCTTAATCACGGACAAAAGTCAATCACACAATATAAATTAAATATACATAACACAATTAACTGATACATCTACACCCTGCTCTGGGAAGGAATCCTTTATGATAATAGCTGTAGTTCTTGGGCATTGCTTGTTGCTTGTGGTAGTGGACTCTCGCTTGTCTAGACAATATCTGACAGGTGGAAGTCTCTTCCTAGCCAAAAGTACACATCACATGAGATTCTGGTAAGGCATGAACAGAATGAAAGTGGTATTGGCCATTTGGATTGGTTATGGATGGAGGTTTTTATAAGGCGTCAATGAATAGGTCTGTTGTGCCTTCAAGCTTGATCATGGCCCAAACTATCTCAGAGTTGTTGTCTGCCTTAAGTTCTTTGAGCTATATTGATCATATACCAGAGCAAATGCATGTTTTGTTTATGATGTGGGTATGGGTGATAAGAAAAGGCAAATATATATTGTGGGCAAAGGTGATAAGAAAAGGCAGATACATGTTTTGTGCATGATGTTGGTAAGGGTGATAAGAAAAGGCAAGGCAAAGGGTTGGAACATGTTTATGTGATCTCTCAAGTCAGGCATGACAGATGTTTGCAAGCTGGAGTTGTATTGTGTGATGTGCAGGTGAGTGAGCTTCTTCAGAGTAATGAAGATTATCTTCAGGACTGCAATGAAATATAAAGGTTGGGCAAGGATACTTTTATAGTCTGTTTCAGCCAGTGTTCTTATGAAAAAGCTGGCCTGATACCGTGGATTAGTTGAAAACATTTGAGATCTAGAACAGGAAACGACCAACGCACCACAATTTTTATGATCAGATCAATAAAACATTTAGCTACCAATATATTTAATGTTACAATGATAACAAGTTTCAACAAACATCATAGGCACACCACTTGGATAAGTGCAGCTCCATGCTGAGTCTTAGGCTGATGGGTGAATAGTCAATCACCAGAGCTGACGTGATTTATTTTGGGTGCTGCTCGATGGGTAAATTTTCCTGGAACCAGAGTTCATCAAACTTAAAAGGTATGTTGCAATTAGACAGTACCATCAACATAATGCTACTCGGGCCCAGAGGTCAAAAGTTAATGTTACTGGAGCTAAAATTGTTAATCTGGGTTCCACATAACAAATCCACTTTCCTCAAAATTCCAGCACCCAATTTGTATCACAATCTTCACATTAACATTAACTTCATTAAACTTGAGGATGAGCAATACAGGTGATACATCAGATACTCAGGTCAAAGTGCATTCTTTGTTTATTTACAATAACTTATCTTGCATTAACCCAGCTTTCATGAAAATTCAAAGGTGTACTACTCTTGGACAGTACCAGCTCCTAATCAATTCTAGGGGCTGAGAGGACGGAATCAAGGTTGCTGGCCAATTTTTACACACACACACACACACACACACTGAATGTTATGGCGAGTTTTTAATTTCATGGAAGATCAAACACTCAAACCTGAAGGTAACTAATGATAGAGTTCAGATTTATACCATGCTTATGTCTTCATTAGACCCCTCTTATGACATTCAGGAGATTATGTCATTTGGAATAATTAACTGCAACTTTAGTCACTCCAGAAACTGATACACTTATAAGCCGCATTTATATAACATACTGGAAAACGTGTAATCAAAGAACAAGTAGACATGAACTGAAATTGCCAACAAAGAAGATATTGAATTAACAACATACAGCAACTTCAAACACGTTAGTGAAAAGAATGTTTTTAA
Source organism: Megalonaias nervosa (assembly GCA_016617855.1). Classification (NCBI taxonomy): domain Eukaryota; kingdom Metazoa; phylum Mollusca; class Bivalvia; order Unionida; family Unionidae; genus Megalonaias; species Megalonaias nervosa. The sequence continues at coordinate 40,407 of JAECUM010003981.1, read as the reverse complement.
TGATGTACCTTTCTGTTTAATAGAAGATGGAAGAGTCTGTAATTCTGCTTTTAAAAACTATACATTACCTTTTCTTCGAGTTCTCAGTGTTCATATACCACTTAAGGATAAAACACCATCAACAACGTAACCCTTGCTGGCTAACACTAAAGATCAATGATGCTATGCATTTGTGAGACAAGTTTTATAAGCAGATGACTGGTAAAGTTATCAACACTGAAGGAACAAAGTTAAACATATGATAAAGAATATAAGAAATAGTTATTGTAAGCAACCAATATAACAACACCAGGCCAGTTGTCAGGCATGGAAGTGTCTGAATCGGTTGAATGCTAAGAAAAGCACTGAGCCCACCATCTCACCAGCAATACCAATATACTAATGCAAAATCAATGAAAGAACTGACTATGATTTTGACAAATACTTTAGTGAACTTTAAGATAAACTTTGTTAGGAGAAATTTTAATCATGACACTTTGATGGAACATTTGAATGTCAAGAAATCTGGAGAAATCTTACTTATCACTTAGCTGGATGTCACGAACAGATGTATATGAAACTGTAAGAATTTATGATATTAGACCAAACTTGATGAACTTTTAGTACCAGTCAAATCCATAACTCATATTATAAACCTAAATATTAAGACAAATGAATAACCAGACCTTTTTAAAAGTGTTAAAGTAACACCAATTTTTTTGAGCAATGAATGATCCATTTAGCTACAGGCAAATTTCAGCTTTAGCAACACTGTTTAAATGTTTTGAAGAACATGTCACTAACCTTGTTTGCTCATACCTGAGTAATAATAATCTTTTTAACAATGAGTAGTCTGGTGGTAGGAATTCCATTCCTGTTAAACAGACTTAAAACTCGCTTGGTTATATGAAATTAATAAAATGAAATAAGATTGGTGTAATTTATATTGACTTAAAAAGATGCAGTTCATTTAGTAGATCACATTATCCATATCTTGAAAATGGCAATGGTAAAATTTTTATGACAATGTCGAAAACCACTTAACTTCTTATAACTGAAACATAAAACAGCATGTAGTACATTTTCTACAGTTGTTAAGGTTGGTGTTTGCAATGTTTGGTATTGACTGATTGTTAATTTTTAGTCTCTATTATTGACTAAAGCTTACTACTATTAGCTCCAATATAGACCTTTTTGCAGGTTATACATTGCATACTCTAATATAAACTTGTCCTTCCAAGCAATGCACCAGTTCTGTGATAAACTCAAGGTCACAATTAAAGGAATCCCCAAACATGAACAATTATACATGTTGGGGGATTTCAATGCAAGAGTAGGTGCTCATCATGACTCATGGTCCACTTGTTTAGGACATCGTGGCATTGGGAAGATGAACAGAAATAGAGATTACTTAAACTTTGCTACTACCATGACCTCCACATCACATACTTTCTCAATTCAAGGTGTCACAGAGCACAGGGGCTCGTATCGTTGCTTACAATTTACCTGTCATACATGTACTATATAATACCTATAACTAATATACTATATATGTTATACATTATAATCCTTCATTACCTAATATAGGCCTTATAATTAATAAATATTGGAGTCTCCTAAATTTATCAAATGAAAACAGCATAAAATCACTTTACAACAATAAACCAATTCTGGCTTATAGAAGACCCAAGAATTTGCAAGATTTTCTAATTAGAACTAAACAGACAGAAAATAAAAAACGACAATTCTCGTCATATAAATGTAATAGACACTGGTGCTCTCAAAGTGCAAACATAAGAGAAAGTACTTCTTTCAGTAGCGCTAATACAAAAGAGGTATTTTCTCTATGTTATAACACTAACTGCGTATCAACTGATGTGATTTATTTGATAACCTGTAAAAAATGTAATATGCAATATGTTGGACAAACACTTCAAGTTTCCAAGAGAATGATAAATCATTGCTTTCATATAAAAAAAGTATAGAGATCCACAGTTTTCCTCTAATATTTCAACACATTTTAATACCAATAATCACTCCCTACTCAATTTTACTTTCATGCCAATAGATATTTTGCATGGAGACATGAATAGACTCATAAAAGAAACTTGTTGGATTCATAAATTAGATACTTTGTATCCTAATGGCCTTAATACCAATGCACTATATAAAATTGTATAAATTTTTTTTTAAATTGATAAATTGTATATCCTTTATAACAATATAATTATATGTATGACTGTTTGTCTCAATTTTATTTATTATTCTACTGATCAAAACCAATAAATTTGTGTCACTGTGATGTTTTAACTGATGAACACATCATCATATATTATCAGCTCCTCATATTTGTACTTTGTCCATCAATATTGTGACAAGGAGATATTACATTTACAAGTAGGGCGATTCCCATAATCTGCAGGGTGACCACACCTGTAGATTTTTGTGCAATTTGCAGATTTTTAACAGAGTTAGCAGATTTGGCAACAATACCAATTTTTTCAATCATTTTACAATTTGTGGATTAATCATTTTATATTTTATGGAATTTTCTAAGTGCTTCAGTTAAAAATATGAAAATTCAGTTCTTGATGGTTCAATATGAATAATATCTGATCTACACTGTGATTATAAAGTATATGTTTTTATTCAATATGAATGATATCAGCAGTGATATCAAATTGTATATGGTGTTTCAATATAAATATCTACATTGTGATATTGAAGTGTATGTGGCATTTCAATGTAATATCTACACTGATATTTTAGTATAGGTGATACTTCAATATAAATTATAAGAACACTGTGATATTAAAGTGCATGTGGTATTTCAATATGAATAATATCTACATTGCGATATTGAAATGTGGCACTTCAATATGAATAATAAAAACATTGATATTAAAGATGTGGTGCTTTAGTATGAATAATACTACTAATATTAAAGTGAATGTGGTGTTTCAATATAATAATAAAAACATTGATATTAAAGTATGTGATGCCTCAGTATGAATAACAACACTGATATTAAAGTGTATGTGGTGCATCAGTATGAATAATGATACTAATATTAAGGTGTATGTGGTGTTTCAATATGAATAATAACTTTGATATTATACTGTATGTGGTGTTTCAATATGAATAATAATAATGTGATATTAAAAAAGTGTATGTTGATGATAATACTATGCTTAATGTAAAATGTTTTGGTGGAAAGAAACTTTCCTCATTCTTTTTAGAAGAAAAAACATTCTTTTTAGTGGAATTGTTGCTTTGTAAGTTCATTGATTTTGGGACATTTGTACTGAAAATCTGTACTATTGATTAAATTTTTGTGGTCACCCAGAATCTGACAAGTACATTTTTTATTTATTTTGTGAATGAATGGTTTGTTGGATATAATGAATCTGCAAAACAGTTTAAAGTTCAACGCTAAGTGAGACAGCTGGCAAAAATAGTTGAAAGTTCAACACTAAGCAAGACAGCTGGCAAAAACAGTTGAAAGTTAAACACTAAGTGAGACAGCTGGCAAAAACACATATTGTAGAAGAAAACAAGAGTATAATCAATGATTACTTAGCTCATCCTCTGTAGAGCTTTTAGTGGTCTGCAGTAGCCACTGTAAACATTAATAATCTTGTACTAAAGAAATTCAGTTTAAAGCAATCTTTACAATGAACCTTTTCTTTGCAATTTTGTATCTTCACATTTCAACTTTAATTATTTTAAAACTTAAAATTTTAACATGTAATCAGCAATAATTAGGATGCATTGTGCTGATATACCATTCAACCATTTACATACACACATGTTCAGATTGTGACAGGACATAAGAGACATACAACAAACAATTAAAAATAGAAAATTCTTTTCTATGATACCAAAGTAGAGATAATATAATGGGTTGATAAAAACCTGACAATAATTTTGTTTGTATTTTTTTAAATCAATGTTCTTAAATTCTGATTGACGAGCTATGGCCGCTTTTGGAAACGATGTAGTGATGTCATCATGTTACAGCCGGCTAACCCCTAGAGGTACAAGTCAACAATCAATATAGCAGACACTAAACATGGCCATGACGTTGTAAAAGTATTGAAGGACGAATGGATAGATCAATCAGCACAACATAATTACAATATTATTTTGCTACTATCATCATTTTGACCAGCATCATAACCATCATCATCATAATGATACTGCTAAAACACCAAATCAGTAATGTATGGGACCAACAATTTACTTTTCTGAGGGCTGTATGTTTTTGGAGAAAAAAAATGTGACCCTCAAATAGGCTGAAAAAAAAGCACTCTTGCTCTGATTTGTAAAAAAATTAAATCTGTCATATGTTGAAAATTTTTAACTTGAGATTAAGGAATAAAATAATACTTTCATCTGAACCTTAAATAGTTAGTCCCTAACTATTGGTACTGGGCATAACTGAGTGTAGACATATTCCTTTATGGAGGTTAACAATATATGGAAATTAAAGGGAAACAATACAATATCATTCTTTTCAGCTTAACAGTTTGGCTGGTGATTTAGAAAGGGTTCTTTTAAGATTTGTCAGTTTCATTTGCAAACTATCTGGTGATTTTAAAATTTTTAGCTAGCTAAATTACGGGTTAAGGGTTGAGGCAGGAGTTTGAGAAGATTCACCTCATTCCCACAAAGGAAGCTGGCAGTGGACAATGAATGCCTGAGTTGAACTGGCATGTGGCAACACAGTTTCATTGCCAATTTTGCTAGGAATGATCATTGGCAAATTTATTTGATCCCCATTCTCAGAATGTCTGCTGCAGAAGACAACATGTGTAACTCTTCCATTCATAGTCTCTACACCAGAGATATAGTTAATATTAAAACTGAATACCATTCTATCGCCTGTATTCTTTTCTCTACATGCTTCTATTGCACAACACTGATGCAACATTGTGTATATTACAGTGGATAAATAAAGACTAGCCAGACTGTACCTTTGGTGGAGACATGGATGTAAACATGTGATGTCATAGCTATCTTTTCCTAAAGTGGCCATTATCACCATCCACTCCATTGAAGTCTGATTTTACTATGTGAGAGTCACAGGCTTTGTAATATACAAAGTAAAGTCATTGATATGGAAAAGTGTACCACTCAATAAACATATTTATTCCTACTTCCAACTGAGCAGGTTTGAAAGGACTTTCTGAATAGGATGGGATGTCTATAGCACAGAAGAATATATGTGGTCATGAGCTAAACACAAATACATAACACTCTTAGTTAAGAATATGATGTAGATCACAGTGACCTTCTTTGCTTGTAAGGGTGTAGAACTGGCAGAGATGCATCCAATTATTAAGATTCATTATTGGAACATAAACTGTACCCAATAAATGAACTTTAAACACAAAATTTCAACACTTTTTGTATGCAAGATAGTTCATAGTCCTCTTTTTGCAATAAGGGTGTAGTATTTATCAAAAAACATACATCCCCTCACTAATATTCTAGCTAGGACAGTGTCCATATAGCATGCAAAACAACCTATTTTGTCATGAGATAAACACAAAAGCTTAACCTAATGCATTAAAATGTGAGTTATCAGCCATAGTTACAATCAGTCATAGTTATCATTTTTGTATGAGTGTGGTACTGCGATGTTTAAAATCAACTACTTAACCAATTCCAGCATGAAGAGTTAAAAGCACAAAATTTAACCAAAGTCAGTGAAGCGTGAAATATGGGTAACAGTGACCTATCATTGAGATGAGGCTGAAGTACTCATCAAGATGCATCCACTGACAAAGTTTGATGATTCTAGGTACAACTTTGTATACAGGAGGTTAAAAAACCTGTGTAGCCCAAGGCTAAATGCAAAAACTTAATGTAAACCAGTAAAATGTGAAATATACATGTGACATTTTCTTGCTAGTGACAGGCGTATCATCATCTAGCTCGATGATTATGGCATAAACAGTGCTTGTATTTAGATCAAAGACAGTGAAGTGTGAAATATAGTCACAGTGACCTACTTCTGAGATAGCATAGTACTCATCAAGACACATCCCCTCATTAAGTTTGTGTGAATCAGCGTACAACAGTGTAATAAACAGGGTGCAAAAACTATTTGGTCATGAGCTAAATGCAAAAGCTTAACTTAAGCCAGTAAAATGTGGAATGCAGGTCATAGTGACCTTCTTCTGTTGTATGGATGTGGTACTAACAGACATGCAAAGAATCATTCAGTTTGATTATTCTAGCATGAAAAGAACTTGAGAAAGAAACTTAAAAACAAAGATGATCCCAAGCTAGAGAAACATGACAATTGGGTCACTGGGTCACAGTGACCTACTTTTGTTATGATGTTGTAGTACCTCTGAAGATGCATCCTCTAACCAAGTTTCATAATGTCTGATATAACAGTATGTATACAGAGTGCTAGAAACCTTGTCAAAAATACAAAAGCTTAATTAAGAATTTATGACTGATGCACATGTATGTACAAGCTAGCCACCTCATCACCCTCCCTAGGGGGGATAGGTGCTACAAAATCCAATCTAAACTGTTACCTAGGACCTAGGAAGAAAGAACAGTTGAGACTATATCTATGTATATGTTTTTATATGTACAAATGTGGACACACACAGGAGTTGTACACTAGCTCTCCTGTACATCATTGACATGAACTAAAATACAAATGATTTTACAACACCTTTACAGTTACTTTAAAATCTTTTATTAAGGAGATCAAATATCTGTGAGCAATACAGTATATCAAAAATTCAATGACAGCATCTATAAATTTTATCAAACAAACTGTCCGAAAGATGACAATTTGTTTATATTAATTATTTACCTGTTCATTCATACATGACTTATTACCATGAAACCTTATTCCAAATTTGGTTTCAAACATGAAGTCCTTAAAAGTTATTGAGGGGAAACAAAAATCATGTCATACAGACGAACTGACAGACAGGTGTAACTCTATATGCTGACTAAAGAAAATGGCAGTAGCATAAAACAATCAGTTACACTAAATGTGATGAAGTCAGAAAGGAAACTGAAATTCTTTTGTTCGGATAAAGACTATAATGCAGGGTACAATGATCCATCACTATAAAGCACTACAGCATAACAATGTCTCTGACATAGTACCACAGTGTAACAATGTCTCTGACATAAAGTACCTCAGTATAACACTGTCCTTGACATAAAGTACTCAATATAACAATGTCTCTGATAGAAAATACCTCATTATAACACTGCCTGATAAAAAGCACCTCATCATAACTCTCCTTGACATAAAGTACCTCATTATAACACTGCCCCTGATATATAAAGTACCTTATTATAACACTGCTCTTGATATAAAGTACCTCAGTATAACAATGTCTCTGTTATAAAGTACATCAGTATAACACTATCTTTGACATAAAGTATCTCAGTTTAACAATGTCCCTTATATAAAGCACCTTGGTAAAAGACTGTTTCTGATAAAACATGTATGGTCATGGGTCTAAATATACTGGTTACCTTACTATAAAGCAACTTCATGTATATCATGGTATACTCCCTGGACAGTATTATATTGAGAAATCACCACAGTACCATATATACTTATGTACAAGTCAGATTCAACTGCAAACAACATAGACCCTGATCTGTCAACATATTATGCAACATTAGATCAATGTGTATGTCATTTGTTCTATTGATTAACCCTAACAAACAACATATACCTAAATCTGATGACAGATACAGGTCTATGCAGTGTGCAGTTGGATGTGACTTATATGCAAGTAATCATGGTATGCATTTAATCAATTATACATTCAAGACAATTATATTGCAAATAAACTAACCACACACAAATTTAATGATCCTAAAATGTTAGGACATTTAGTATGGTACTTCTACTGTAACCTTTCAGTACATAAGAAGCATATGAGAGAAGCATCATAATGTCCAATGATGTACAGCCCTGGATGGTAATACTGGTCGACAATGTCCTATTTTGTACAGCCCTCAATGGTAGCACTGGTAGACAATGTTCAATTCTGTACAGCAGTGAATGGTGGCATTGGAAGACTATTTAATTTTGTACAGTCCTCAATGGTAGTAATTGTAGACAATGTCCAATTTTGTACAGTCCTGAATGGTAGTATTGGTATGCAATGTCCAATTTTGTAGAACCCTGAATGGTAGCATTTGTAGACTATGTCCTTAAAACTATTTACATTATTTTATCAATAAACTATACATTCATACAACACAGGTTCCCCTACTCATGTAGCATATTTCATGTCATATTTCATTCCCTTTAATTTTTCGTACACAGTTGGATCATAAATGTAATAATTATTTGTTTGTATGAAAAATTATCCTACACAAAAGTTGTTTTTATAACGGAACATTTTTAATTTTTTTGTATAAATGAAACCTGAAATATAAAGAATGATGTGCCTGAGAAAAAATGTATACATATGAATACTGTATATTAAAATAATGGCCAGAATAAAATATCCGTATAGAGAAAATCCGTTCTATGATGCATTAATTTTGCCTGACATGTTTATGAATATTTACTTTATGATTTTCTCTTCAATACCAGCATGAATCAAATTGTCTATAGAGGGTACTATTTTCAATAAAATGTAAATTAAACTGAAATGACTGTAAATCTTTGGCCTAAATCATCAAGTATTGATCTTTCCAGTCATATTAAAATAATAGATACCAGTGTCCTTTATAAAGATCTAAATCTAGATGAAGTGTTGACAAATATTTATAGTACTAGTACTTCATGTCTTCTGGTTTGCAAAATTTTGTTATAAATCAATGAAATAGTCTCCCTTATTATAGGTAAGTTACTGCCCTTTCTTAACAGTGATACGATCATTCTGAACACATCAGCTTTGTGCTACAGAAGTCAAAAAACTTTGTTAGTGGAAACAATAAGGAAAACAATTGGGACCTAAGGGATCAACCATTTAAATGGGGGGAAGGGAAGCTAGAATTTAAGAACAAATTTCCAGCTCATTTAGCTTGAAAAAAAAATATTCCTGTTCTAATTTACAGCAACAACAAAATATGTTAGTAGAAAAAAATAAATTATCTTAAGATAAAAATAAAAAAAGAAAACTCTCAGCTCCAAAAAAATACCAGCCCCAGTCCCAAAAATGAAATGGCCATTCCCCAATGAAATCACTTAATATATGTTCCATTTAACAAGTGATATTTGAGAATTGATACCTAAAGTTTGTGTGAATTCATCTTGACAACAGTTCACATCTTCAAGTATTGAACATGGACCAAGATCAATTCACATTCTCCAAAAAGCCACATTATAACTCACCCAAATTCCTTAGGGCCAACTCTTAAAGCAATTAACACTGTTTACTAATTAACATATTACTTTAAAATAGTTTTTTGGTATACATTTTCATTCCATCATTTTTCTTTGATTTATTGATGGTAATTTACATTAATATATAACAACCTAACAGTAGGAAGTGTACATGTACTCACTGATAAAGGATAATTTTCTTTGGTGGGAATGAAGATGTTATTTAACTTGCATAAACACAACAAAGGATTGTAAATGATCATTTTTGGAATTTAAACTAACTAGAGTTTATATTGAAATAAATAATGTGAATATTTAAATATAAATCATATATCTTTGAAAGTTAAAGGGTATGGTATGTATTTTGTATAATTTTCATTTACTATTTTATTACTGTGTTCTCTCTGAAAAAGTTTCAGTTAAACAGGGGCAGAAAGGTATTTAAACAAAAGGACATGAAGAAAGGCTGAAATTAGTCTCTCTCATATAAAGGACAAATTTTATTTTGATAATGATCCTTAAGAATAAAAATTGGTGATGCAATACCAATGTCTGTGTCATATTCTTTTTTGAAACTTTTTTATTTCAATAAGCTATTTCAATACACACAGATGTAAGCAAATTCAAACAAAGGTTGTACAAGTGCATGCTGCTTTAGCACAATGTCTGATGCACATAATGTAATACTTATGACCATGTATTTTGTCGAATTCCTCAATGCCAAGGCCATTATTTTTTCGTACAAATCTCTTCCCCAAAATGATAATGCAATGTTTTACACAATATTTTTCATACTTTGAAAATAATATTTAACATGAAATATGGTAAAGTAACTGATGGGTCATGTTAAACAAGGCCATAACTCTGTTGGATTGTTCTGGAATTTGGTCTGCCTATTACAAAGCCTCATGTCAAATCCATCAAGTCTTACAAAATTCATGTCAAATCCATGAAGTCTAACAAAAGTTATTAAGCAGAAATTCGTAATGGATGGATGTGACATCACCTGATGAGAAGAAACAGACATGGGCAAAATGCCCCCCTCATGTAGTGGAAGTACAAAAAAAATGCAATAAGGTAACAGAACAATTAGTAATTAGCAATAATGAGTTACCATGACCATTCTATTTACTTATGTTGTATTAATATACATGTACCAAACATTATCTATTCTCCTGTTAAATGATTGTGGCCATGCATCATTGATGTAAATCCAAGGTTTAGTAAGGTTATCTAAGGCCTAGTGCTTAAGTATTGTTGGTTCCTATGACACCATTGTTCACTATTAGTTACTCATATTTTCATGTGGCTATTTTAAGCAATTAACAAATTACCGCTGGCAAACACTGTACCTGAGGTAATCAAAGGAAACACTCCAAAATCCAAACTATAATGGAAATGTAGGACTCAGAATGTCCAGGAACAATGGTTGCTGTAGAAGTAGATATTTATAAAGTCTAGTCAGAGCTCACCTAACAAACAGATGCATATTAGGCTTTCATTTAAATGGTCACGTCATCAAGTAAGTAAAACAATCTTCTTGCTTTAAATTAATGAACAATACTACATGTTAACATCCATGTACACCCACTCTTATTATACATTTCATATCAAAATCCATGTACACCCACTCTTGTTATACATTTCATGTGAAAATCCACGTACACCCGCTCTTGTTACAAATTTCAGATCAAAATCAATGTATACCCACTCTTATTATACATTTCATATCAAAATCCATTTACACCCACTCTTACAATACATTTTATATCAAAATCTATGTACACCCACTCTTGTTATACATTTCATATCAAAATCCATGTACACCCATTCTTATTATACCGGGTACATTTCATATCAAAATCCATTATTATACATTTCAAGTGAAAATCCATGTACACCCACTCTTGTTACAAATTTCAGATCAAAATCCATTTACACCAACTTTTATTGTATATTTCAGATCAAAATCCATGTACACCCACTTTTATTGTACATTTCAGATCAAAATCCATGAACACCCATGCCTATTATACATTTCATATCAAAATCTATGCACACCCACTCTTGTTATACATTTCATATCAAAATCAATGTACACCCACTCTTAATATACATTTCAAATCAAAATCCATGTACACCCACTTTTATTATACATTTTATATCAAAATCAATGTACACCCACTCTTGTTATACATTTCATATCAAAATCCATGTATATCCATGCCTATTATACATTTCATATCAAAATCAATGTACAACCACTCTTGTTATACATTTCATATCAAAATCCATGTATATCCATGACTATTATAAATTTCATATCAAAATCCATGTACACTCACTGTATACATTTCATGTCAAAATCCATGTACACTCTCTCTTGTTACACATTTCAAACATTCTATCACATTTTGTGGAAAATCACAGACTAAGTTCAAAATATTTCATAGCAAGAAACAATGTGATGTAAGCTTTACATATTGTTTACAAATAAGCCAATAAGTATGCAAAATATTTCAATCAGAGCAGCATCATTGAAACTCCTAAAGAAAGAAAACTTGAAGAAAGCAAATTATGTACAAAATCTCAGTAACATATCCAAAAACAAAATAGTACTTGAATATAACAAGAACTACAATCAATTACTTATGTGACCAAGGAGTAACTTGAAATAAATTGCTTATAAATAGTTTGCATTTGTTTAATGAGATTCCTAATAATCGATATTTCCTCTTATTTACAGATAAAGACAACTGCATCAAGCCAGTCATTCATCATGGGTCATCAAATTATTCAAGCTTGTCAAATGCAACTCTTCATTAACAATATTAACACTGCAATGATTAGCAAGTAAAGGTGAAAATCATGGAAAGGTAAGAAGTTACATCTTCATGAGTAAATTTATCAGTTGCATGCATCACTGTTTCATCAACCATACCTGGTAACACTTTGGTTATTCAGTAGTTTAGTACCTATATTTAACTATACAAGGTAACACCTCAGTTATTCAGTAGTTTAGTAGCTAATGTAACCACACATTGTAACACCTAACAGTTATTCAGTAATTAGGTACCTAATTTACCCTTTCAAATTTCTCAGGAAGATAAAATATTTCACTAAAACTGGGATAGAATTTGATAAAAATTATTTTTTTGTAAAATCCTACAGTAATAATGTCTTTTCTTACCACTGAAATGTACCATTTCTCATGTAATTTTGTACTCTTTAAATTTCTGTACAAAGTCATAAAAGTTATAATTATTTGTCTTTACTAATATTGTTGTACATTTTATAACTAAAAATGTTTAATTTTTCATAGAAATGAAATCTAAACTGAAAAGATCAGTGTCACTGAGAATTAATGTATAGATATAGATACTGTAAAATAAAGCATCCCTATACACAAAATTTGTTCTATGATGCATCAATTATATTTTGCCTAACAATTTATGAACATTACTTTAAGAATTTCTCTCCAATACCAGCATGAATCAAAGTGTCTATAAAAAGTACTATATTAAATGTACATTAAACTGAAATGACTATAATACTATGTGTATCTAAATCATCAGGTATTGATCTTTCCAGTCTTATTAAAATAATACAAGTGTCTTTCATAAAGATCTAAATTTAGAAGAAGTGTTGGTTTGCAAAATCTTATTATAAATCATCATGAAATAGTCTCCCTTATTATAAGTGAGTTAGTGCCCTTGTTTAACAGTAACATGATCATTCTGAACACGTGAGCTTTTGTGTTACAGAAAATCAAAGAATCTTGTTAGTGAAAACAATGAGGGAAAGAACTGGGACCTAAAATTTAATGGGGGATACCTGGGATTCTCTTTTAGAAAAAAGCATCAGGCTCTCATATAACTTTAGAAAATATTCTTTCTCTCATTTATAGAAAAACAAATATCCCATTATATTAGTTGAAAAAACCCCAACTAATATATATGTATTGAGGTAAAAGAAATATCCCAGTCCCCACTCAGTCCATAATGAACTAGCATAATATGTGTTCCAACTGACTGGTGATATGAGTATAAATATCAAAAGCTTGAATGAATTCATCTTGTCAACAGTTCACATCTGGGGTCTCAATATTTTTACTAAGAATTCAGCTTCTCCACATTACATCCCATCTTATTCCTTAGGCCCAACCCTTATGGGAATTAATGTTATTTAACAATTAACATATTTGTTTTGAATTAGTTTTTCTGTCATGTGCTGCTTGGTATATCTTTTCAACCTTTCTTTAAAATAATGATAATTTATGCTGATATGTATGGTAAAGAGCAATACCAGGTGTTTCAATGTGTAATTTTCTTAACCAGTGATGCCAATTTATGTAAGATCTCTGAATTTAAAGTGAAAACTATGCTTAGCATAAGCAAATATAAGAACAAATGCTGCCTATCTACATACATACAATGACTTACAAAAGGTAATCTTCTTTGGTGGGAATGGAGACATTATTTTACTTGCTCAAAAAACCCCACAGCATTCTAAATGATCCTTTGTGGGTTTTAATCTAAATGGAGTTTATATGGATATAAATATCATGAATATTTAAATTTAAGCCATATTTATCTTTGAAACTGATGCAGAATGGTATAAATTTTGTATAATTTTTCATTTACCATTTTATTACTGTTTTCTCTCATTGACAAAAGCTTTGGCTAAATGGTGGCCATAAGGCATTTTAAACAAAATGGCATGAAATTTCTCTCTCTCTTTCACATCTGGGCATATTTTACTTTAATCACAAAGTGTGCGAATAAAAATATGTAATGAAACACTTATATCCATTCCTTTTATAACTTATCTATTCCAATATGTAATTAAGTAGGCAAATTCAAACAAAAGAATGTACTAGTGCTTTACTGTAATTTTGTCTCATGCATATAAATCAAAATTTGACAATCACGTAGATATCTGCGAGAATTTCTCATTATCAGGTACCTTATTTCTGGGTCCATGAACTCTTCCCCAAAATGGTAAATAACCTTTCATACATTAATTTTCATTCTTTGAACAAAAATATTCATTTACATGTACAAATTAATACATGAAAAACAACAACTAATTTATTATAGCTTTTGGATATTCAATCATTCTTTGCTTTGTTTCACTTTTCACTTTCAATGTACAATTCAAGGCAAAATCTAGAGTAATGTTCCTTTCCTAGGGGTCTTTATTGGAGTGTCAAATAAAGGATGAGTGACACTTTTCAACTGAGAGTGAAGTCAATTCAGTGGACTGATTACTTTTCCTCCTTCCATGCCGATAGTTTGTTCTTGAAAGCAGAATCTGGAGAAGTTGTCCCTTTCCTAGATGTCTTATTTGAGGTATCTGACATAGGACGAGTGACACTTGTTGATGGACGAGTTAAAGCAGTGGATGGACGGCTATTCTCATCTGATTTGCTGATAATTATGCTAGGTGCTGGGGACTTTTTACCTCGAAGTGGAGCAGACACTGCTCGAATTGATCGACCACTGCTATCTTTGGCTGATACTCCAGTTCTTGGCCGACCTTCATTAGAAATTTCTTTAATTAATTGCTTATGTTATGTAATGACACTATTGATATGTCTAAAATTGAACAGTAGTGTATTCAAAGAAAACTATGCATGTAAATGTGCTCATGTACTGGCAAAGTACTGAACTCATTATGAGAGAGTTAACTGGAGCTAGTCATATTATGAGTGATGTTATGTTATTGCCAGAAATCTAAATTAAATAACAATTACAGTGCTAAATTTAGACAAAGAATGAGATCCAGTTTTATACCGGTATAATATGAGCAACCCCCTGTTAAGATAGAATACATATTTTAATTTATAAGACTCTCAAAAATCAATGTGTGAGAGTAGTAATGAGAAATGTGTCCATGTGGTATGGATGACCCTGCCAATATGGCACAACTGAAGGGCAAAATATGAAGTGAGGGGCTATAATTCAATAAATTTTTGCCAGTAGCTCTGAAAGTCAAATTTTACCTAGGCCTGCAAAATTTTAAGTCTCATACCAATTGTGATTTCATTCCATCAAATCTTTTAAAGGTTACTGAGCAGAAATTTAAGGGCAACAATCCAAATCAAACAAGGACCAATTTTGCCAAAAAATAATCAAAATCAAACCTGACCAAGAGAAGAGCTTTGTAATTTAAAGCATTGTACTAAATCTGATTCAAAATTCCACAAAATTAAACTGGAAATGGTGACAAGTCTTCTTAATATAAAGCCTCATGACAAGTCTTCTTAATGGAAAGTCTCACGACAAGTCTTATTAATGGAAAGCCTCATGACAAGTCTTATTAATGGAAAGTCTCATAACAAATTTCATTTCAATGCACAAAGTCCTTGAAAAGTTATTGACAGGAATCAAAATCTGTAATGCACAGAACAAGGCAGAATGGACAAACATGGGTAACATTACATAACCAGAGTTGTTGCAAGTCTGCACTGGGGAAAAAGGCACCCCAGGTGAGTATCACCTTTGATGTCCACCACCAGAAAAAAAGTTATTGCAATCTCCATGAAATTGTCCCCCCACCCCTTCCAATGACCCATATAGCCCACCCCTTGTAACAGTCCTGTACATATGCCGCAATAATTATTACTGGGGTGATAATGAAATGATCTGCTTAAAGATGGCTTTGAATAGAGTGTAAACACATGTACTATAGTGGATATAAAAAGTGAAGTACATTACAATGACGAGTCCCTTTCAGTCTCCAAGGAAAAGCGCACAATGTTTAGAAAGATATTGTGCAAGGTGCATGCCTTCACATGGTAAATCTTCCTAACTACTAGCTTTTTTGACTGTCTAAAATTTGATGATTTCTCCACTGAGACATGTCAAAATTTCTTGGTTGCCAAGTAACAATGCCTTACGGATGTGCTTAACTTTGTCAAATACATGTACAACACATGAAATTGTTTTCATTGAAAGTTCATATTTATGAAAAAGATAGTTTTTTTAATTCACTCATTAAACATCTCATTAAATGTTTTATTTGAACATTCTGAATTCTGAAGTAAACATCAATATAAAGGATGCTACTACCTCAGGCACAATGTAACTTGAAAACACAGTGGTAAGTAAGCTTCACAACTGTGCTGTGCTGGGTAATTTTCCTGTTTTGGACTCCTCCAACTCTTAAATAATAGATCACTGCCATATAACACTTGATCCCTAGGACATCTAAACCTTAGGCTATCAACTCTGCACTAGTACACAAGAACCATGACTGGATTCTATTTTTATGCTCTTAGTGTGCATCGAAATGTTATCAAAAACAAGGAATAAGAAACCAAACAAACTGTGGCAGCCATGATGTGGTATATTGTGAAGTCATTGATGCATTTTGATGTCTGTGCACCTGCTACATTATAACGCTGTGAACCTTGTTGTCTATCACCACAAGTAAAGAACGCTGCAGTTTTCATCACATATCTAACATAATAGCTCCATATTCTGCACAAAAGCCACTCAAGATGACAGACTATAGAAAAGAAATTCTAACTTCGATGTGATTAAGTTGTCAGTTTTCTCCGAGTGGTATTTTCATGGACACGGTTTATAATTGCAGAAATACTGTAAATACCCCTTATTCCACCACCTGGATTGTTAAGAAGACTTGATATAGGTGGTCTGAACCTGTCATACGGTCAAAAGAGAAAAAAATTTCATTTAAGATACAATGACACAAAAAAGTGGAATAAATTTTACCATCTTTCCTGCTAGGTGGTATTATTGGTGGTCCTCCATTAATCTCTAGGCACTGTGATGGCAAACCAACCAATTTTGCTCTTTTGAAGTCTTCCAGGAATTCATTACTGATTTTGGCATCATGACCAATGTTATCCATGAGTTTTTCATATAAGCCTGGCGTATTCCTACAGTCAGCAAATAAAACTCTTGCTGCCGTGCGGTTAAATGTCAAATACCCAAGGGCAACAGCAACAGAATTACGTACAAGATCATTCTCTGAATAGAGTTGTTTAATTAGAACTTTGATGGCCCCTGTTGTTACCATGGCATCTGGAATTCCAGCTCTAGTATGGGCAAGACTGGACAGTAGACTTGCTGCAAGCACAACTACATTGTCATCATTGACACTCAGTCTTTCTACAAGCAATGTGACACCATTAGCAGTCAAGGTCACCTGGTCTCGGTCAACTATCACTCGTGCAAGAACAACAATCTGTAAAACAGGTTCAAAAATAAGATAAGCTAGTATGTTTAGGAATAAAACTTCAATACAAACAGACAAAAGAGATATATATGAAAATAATTGTACATGCATAAGATGTGGAGAAGGTAGTAATTAATATCAGGTGTATTTCATAGCACAAACTCTATCTTCTGTTCAGTAATGTAGTAGAATGACACCACTCCCTTGATAACTGATACCATGATAACTCGCGAATCTGCTTATAACTCTGGGTCAGTCATGGATCCCATTTTTTTACTAGAAAGTACAAAAAATTTTACCCCTATTTGTTGAACATGAAGAAAACCGTGATCAAAATTGGTACATCGAATTAAAACCTTGACATATCACTCCTTTTATTGTTGAAAATGGTTGATATGACCTGGAAATTTGAATCAACATTATGAAATTATCAACTTTTTAATACAATGGCATGTATTTTATTAAAATTTCTTTCCAAACAACATTCTTGGTACACTGTAAAGAACAGTACGCAACAAAATTTCAATCAATGAAAATGTCACTAACGCTTACTTGAGGCAGCACTATAATAAATAAATATCAATTAAATAAATTTTTTATCATGCGGAATGCGTGTTTTAGTTACATCTTTTAGTTTGGTTTAAGTGTAACAATCATGAATACAATGTGCCGTGTTGTATTCAAACATGAACTATGTCAATCTTCAGCTGCTATGTCCGCAAGCATTTCTGTGAGAACCAAGTTAAGTTCTGATGGTGTTTTGATACCTAATTTGCGTAAGTATTTGTTGTATTGTTGCACTGAATTTTAAGCTGACCTCTTGTATTACCACGTTAATTAGACTTCTGTATCAAATAAAGGGGGTGGAATAATGAAAATTTAAAAGGCATGCAAATCCAACTGTGTAAGAGCTAGCGGCTCCAGTCGAGTGTCAGGTCAACTCATTTCAAGTGATAATCAAACACTGTTAAAATTTTTGTGGGTGAACATAATCTAATTAAACTACCTTAAATTAGCATACTCATTCACAAATGTGACCAAAGATAGCAAGACAACCAAGTGAATACTTGATGACATAAACTTCTGTATCACAGATATGTTTTATTAATCAGAAGCTAGTTTCAGAGTTTGTAATTAATTTGCAATTATTGAATTGGCACTTGGAGATTTCTTCATGGATGAGAAGAAGTTTCACTAAATGGCATTAATATTTTACTAATAGAATAATAAAAAAAATTGTCAACGATGATAACTGTTTCACAAACCAAATGTTCCATTTTTGTTTTAATAAAAGGAATCTTGTTTGATTGTGAATTTGAATCAATAACTAGTCTGGTTCGCTGCTTAGTATTGAAATTCTTGATAAGCTGAAGCATAATAAATTTGGTAACAAAACTGTTTTCATGTCTCTGAGATAACATATTCTCGACCAAAATTCTTTATCATGATCCCTGACCTTGAACCTGATATCATTGGATCATGAATCTGTCTTAGACAATGTCACAATATAATCGTATGCCAAGTTTGGTCTAATCTATAAGACAGTGGTGTAAAATCAGGAACTGAGTTGCCATCTCCTTTAATAGTCGTATGTTCCTGAAAGGCTGGCATATCCAACTGTGACTGCATCATATCTCCATTCACCAATGAATCAGCAAAGTCATTTGTAATGGGTGCATATAAAAGGTGGCCCAGCAGGATCAAATTCTTGCCACTTTGAGTAACCAGAGGAGTTGCAAGAACTCTCTCACTAAAATCAATGTCCTGTTGGAAATAGATATTAGGGAGACATACAAGACAGATTGGTTAACTCAATACCCAGGTGGACAAAGTTGAAGGCCAGATTTGTTCCGGTTCACCATAAAAACCAAGATGATTCAAAAGGGATAGAAGACTGCCAATGAGCAGAATAGCATTACTATATGCTTTTATAGAAAATCATCTAAAAATGCTGCTGTTGCCACTGCCGTTGTCAATCAGAACAGGGTGACAATGAAATCATAATAAATTTGGGCAGCTGATTGCTAATCTCTTTGAATTTTGCTGACTGGGGAAGTGGCTGGAAAGAATGAGACTCTTCCTTATTGTCGATGCTGACCGATGTTTTGACTTTATAGTCATGCATTATGGTCAGGGGTGGAGGGCATTCCAAAGTCAGCAAAACCTGGTATATCTCTTTGATGGAAGACGTAAAATTTAACTCTTTCCTTAGAGTAAGACTGTTGCTTATAAGTATCTTCTCACTCGGTCTGAATACTCTTTGTCCTTGTCTGCTTCCATTTTGGGATAAACCATCATGCTCTATGATAATAATGATGCAGTGCCATGGTCCCTAAATAAACCACTGCTAATACCATGCTGCTTGGCAGTGAAAATAGAGAAAACCAGCACTGCCAGGCATTTTGTCACACCTGGGCAGATGAGAAAAAGGTTGGCCCAAATGTTGTATGTGCAAAAGACTGGTCAGCTTCAGTAATGGTCATGCTGGAAGCATGGCTAGAGAGGCAGATTTTCTGCTACTGTCCTTGTCCTTATCTGCATGTGTAACCATCAGCTTGGCTATTAGGGCAGCTCTTTCACTAAGATTCCCATATATATATATATATATATATATATATATATATATATATATATACATACATACACTTCTCCCTCAATAACTCACGCACATCGAGGTCCAAAAACACAGACTGCACTATAAGCAAGAGCGCGAGTTACCGAGGGACCTCCAAAAAACCCGCTAGACATCCAGAAAACCGCAGGGTGGGAGAACTGGGCTGTTTATTGGCTGAGTCCTCGTTTTATAATCAAGTCGAGAAAAATTGTCAATAAAGTGCTTTTTCTGATGAAGTTGTTCGTTATTATCTATATATCACATTTATTTTCAGAATGTCCAACATCTGAATGATCGATAACATGATTGCAACTGGTTTCAACAACCAAACACGATATGTGAAAACATTAGTGTATTACATCACAGCTTTTTGTTTTGTTGATTAGACTGGTTCCCGGAGTGATGTGTAATAGTAGTTTATGAAACTAGGAGTCTTCGAAGCAGGGAACCAGACTAACTGTTGATACACTACCAAACAAGATTGCTTTTTATCAAAAACCCCAACATTTATTTCGTGAGACAGTCATCTATGTCGAAACTCAATTTTTGTATTTTTCAGTTAGTAAAATACTGAGGCCATGATTTCATTGCAAAAGTAATAGTGAAACTTCTTATCATCCTTGAGGATATCTCTATGTGTAAATTCAGGAATTCTCTGAAACTCGTTTTTCCCACAATGGTCCGTATCTGTGAAACAAAGCTCTTTATTTTATGAATTACTCATTTCACATGGTTGCATTGCTATCTTTAATGACATTTATGATTGAGTAGGTTAATTTAAGGTAGTTTAATTAGATATGTACACAATAAAATGTATCACAGTGTTGGATTAATCAACTGAAATGAGTTACCCGACATATGACCGGTGCTGCTGGTTCTTAAGCATGTAGGATTTGTATGCCTTTTGACTTTTTTGTATTCCACCTGCTTTATTTGATTCAAAAGACGTAATTACCATGATAATAGAAACGGAGGCCCGCTTTTTATTTAATGCAACAATACAACAAATGCTTCCGCTAGTCCAATATCAAAACACGGTGGGCACTTAATTAGGTTCTCAGCAAAACACTCGCAGACATAGCTGTTATAATAAATTGCCACATTTTACATTTAATTACAAGAGGACACATTGCATTTATGATGATTACACTTAAAAGGAACTAAAAGATAGAACTAGAACACAAATTTCAATTAATAAAAAAATTATTTAATTGGTATTTATTTATTAAGGTAGTGCCTCTTCTTGGAGTAAGTGACATTTTCATTGATCGAATTGTCCTTGAAAATTGTTAATTGCAGTTTACTAAGAATGCCATTGAATAGAAAATGTTACAAATTATATTACTTTTATTAAAAGTCGATGTTTCATAATGTTGATTAAAATTTCCAGGTCCTATCTACTGTTTTCGACGATAAAACAAGTGATATATCAAAACTTTCTGTTACCAATTTTTATCGCAATTTTCTTAAAGTTCAACAAATAGGGATCAATTTTTTGGTATTTTCTGGTTTAAACAATGGGATCCACACCTGAGCCCACATTATAAGCAGGTTCGAGAGTTATCAGGGCACAAGTTATCGAGGGAGTGGTGTGTATGTATATATATATATATATACATATATATATATATATATATATATATATATATATATATATATATATATATAATCTGGCTAAATGGTTGGATCTACTCCCGCTTTAGACAACTTGGCCTGCTGGACAGCCAGAATGGCTCCAGATGGCAAAACAGTACTACATGCTGCATCCACTGGATCCAAAATAATCCAAGTACCCAGTCTTACAGGCCTGAAGGGTAAGCTCAGACTTGCAGGCGGACTTATGCCCACATGGCTGCCAAAAACGTGGGGGAACAATCCACCATTATATCCAAATTATCTGCAGGAGTAAAGAAACTGAAAGAGAGTTGAAATCTGGCATGGAATCAGGAACTGAGTTGCCATCTCATTTACTAGTCAACACATATATTGCTGAAAGGCTGGCATATCCAACTGTGACTGCATGATATCTCATTCATCTCCCCCACCCATTATAAACAGAGTGCATGAATTAAAGACAGCATGCACAAACATGTGAGAGTCAACATCCATCAACGATTCACAAAATACCAGCCAAATTAAAAAATAATGCTTATGAATTCAATATTAATCCAAATAAATGGAACGGATGGCTGGAATTTCACACACAAGACATGGATTTAATGAGGGCTTATTCCATATGATGTGGTGTACAGAAGTGAAGATTAAAAACTGGGGACACCTAGCAGTGGCAAAATAAGGTAATGGGCAAGAGCTGATGCCTCTTGTCAATATGATATACACAGGGAAGACGAATTTTCATCTTTTCAGTAGGGCTGGATTTAATAGGTAGCAGGCTTATATTCTTAATGTTAATGTGATTGGGAAATGTATTCAAATGAACAATTAGTGAATCCGGTAATTGCACAGTCTCAAACAGACCCCAAGTTGACTACCATGGCACCATACTGGCTGTCAGATTGCCACCATTTTCATATAGGGCAAATTAGACATCATCAGTGGAAAACCCAACGTTGATATGATCATTTATTCAGAAGTAGTAGCAATAACACAATTTTCAAGATGGCTACAACAGTGGTCATACTGTATTTCTCAGGAACACGATTTTCATTTAGGACCAACTAAACATTGTGATGAATGTGATTTAAAAGTTCTGTGTCAATCTTCAAAGTAGTTTATGACAAGTAACAAGAAATGTGTGCTAATGGATGCTGAACACTAGACTGACAATGGAGGAAAGGCCTTCTGACAGAGATAAACAAGAATGAGGCTTAGCTCTCAAATTATCCAAGTAGAACAAAGAATATAGATCATGATCTGCTGGTGCATTAGGTGATGGCAGATCAGAGTCTATGATATGACTTATAAGTGAATATATATGATAGTTAATGATTAGCTGTGGGAGTAGTTACTATGACATAACTTCTAATGTGAACATACATAATCTTACACACCTGTGTATGGGATTAATGGACAAGCCTACTGCTACATATCCTGGTAATTCTCCATTTATTACTAGATAGTACTGGTATTTATTTTATGCTAGTCCATAACTTAGTGGATTTTCCAAGAGAAATAATCTTGAAGCAAATTATCAATTTTATTTTATCTCTCAAAAACTTTTTCAGTAGACATCAATAACATTATGACCAAAGAATTTGATCTGCTGTGTCATCGATAACTTAGTCAAGTTGAAATGTTTCAACCTATCACACAAGAGAAACCAGTTCAAATCCCATTATGAACTTTTTTCTTCATTTTTTACCTCCAGCAAGTACTTACTTACCTTGAATCACAAAAAAAGATTTATGTATTACTACATGTACTCATTTTCAGTGTGAATGTACACAACACAGCAGAACAGAGACGTTAAATCAGTTGATATTACCATAAGAAATGTGCTACTTCAACATGTCTGAGCATAAAATAAAAATAACAAATGTATTTCATCTTATGAATTAAAAACTATAGTATTTCACCTATTCAATGATATATCTATTATTCACCCAGTACAAGCAAATATCCTCTGTATCTAATTTTTTCTCTAACAGAATAAAGGTTTATATATTTTAGGCATAAAATAAATGACAGGGTGTTGTTTATTCAAAGAACCTTTTATTTGTTCTGACAGTTTATCTCCAGCAGCATTTTCTGCCAGAAATTTGCAGACAAATGATTCTGTTTTCAGATGCAAGACTGAACTGATTTGGGTAATGAGATATGAGTGGTGAGATATGAGTGGTCATCTTTTATGTTAAAGGTAAAACCCACTTGCCTATGATTTGTGGTCATCTTTTATGTTAAAGGTAAATCAATACAAGATGCTGTACAAATACACTACTGTACAATATACTGCTGTACAATACACTGCTGATGATACAATGATCGTCAAACATTGATTAGGATATATTTTTTGATGAGTTGACTATCCACTACTCAGTCTTAACACTAAGTTCTATTTTAGTTCCTCATGGATATATAAAAACACATTTATATACATAATTGATAATCACATAATTACACAGATGGCAAATAGGACCTTGTATAACATGTTGGTAATGTGCTCACTTTGCACCTCTGTGGTCCCAGATTTGATCCTCTGTTTCTGTCAAACGTCAGTGGTCACCATTCAAAGGCTGGTGGTTCCCTTGTTGTTTTTCAGTTCTCCCAACCGAAAGGAACACAGTCCAAAACAACATCTGAACTGTCAGGTGTGCATTAAACAATTTATTCCCACTCCCTGTGTAACTTACATAAAATAATTAAAATCAAACACAAATACACAAAGTCATTTCTGGTACCTGAAATGCTGCACAACAAACATAGTACTCATCATTGGAGTTGATGAATGGCTCAAAGACAGAATATTTTATTCCTCCTGCTTCTCGGATTGCATACTGCTGATGAGTGTTGTTAAAGGCAAATATACTCAGGGCCATCCCAGCTCGTAGTCGGATTTCCTATTAAAAAAAACTAGAATTTAGTTCACGTGATACAGATGACCAACTTAATATAAATTAACAGCATAGCGCTAAGTCAAATAGGACAATAAGTCTATATGATAAGATAGCCCTGCCAAACGTAATGTAAATGAACAGCAAAATGCTGAGTCAAATAGGCAATATGACAGTTTGGCCCTGCCAACATAACGTAATTAAATGGGAAAGAACTAAGTCAAACAGGGGTAATAAGACCATATGATAAGATGAAACTGCCAAAATAATATAATAACCAAGTCAAACATGGGTAATAAGACCATATGATAAAATAGAACTGCCAAAATAATATAATAACCAAGTCAAACAGGGGTAATAAGACCATACAATATAGATGTCCTTGCCAACATAATGTAAATCAACAACACAAAGAACTAAGTATAAACAGGGACAACAAATCCATAAAATCTGTCAGAAATGATGGAAATCAACCTGGAAGCTTCTTATCATAAAGCCCCATACCAAATATGATTTCAATCTATGAATTCCATCAAAGGATATTCAGCTGGAATGAAATTTTTGCTCAGTAAGACCTAATGTAATGGTGGGATGGTTTATTTAGTTTTGTGGGGTTTAATGCCATTTTTTCAGCATACCATAGTATACATGGCAGCCAATATATTTTGGCAGAGGAGAACCCATAAAGACACTGGGAAGAACCACTGACCCAAGGGAAGCTGCTGGCAAGCTTTCTCACATACTCACATTAATTGAGCCAAAACCAACAAAGATAAAGGTGAGTTTTGAGTGATCTGTAAAGGAGAGCTCCTTACACCACATGGCCATCTGGAGACCCTAATGGTTGGATGGTTTGTTTTGTTTTTGCAAGCAACAATGCATGTGAAGATATGCTGTTAACTGTCAAGGGCCATAACTCTGTCCCAAATACACATTTTGGTCTCAGATTAAATACACACCAAACTGAATTAGAATATGATAAATTGTTCCCAAGAATCTGTCATGGAGACTAAAAGCATTTAAGGGGTTTAAAGAATGGTCAGTACATTCCTTGACATATAGTGCTGATTAAAAGTTAATTCCAAAATATTATGATTAAAAACTGTAATAAACCCTTAATGAACCTTGTCAAATAAATATAAACATGTAATCATACATGAAAAGAAACTAAAATATCAGTAAAAGGTATTTAAAATAAAAGATGAATGTTAAAAATATAAATCCTTTTCTGTTGGTTCTGGTACATCATCGAAAAACCCTTTTCATTGATTTGACATACAAGTCAATACACCTCACAAAAGTAAGTATGCCACACTCCAAAGAAAGATTTCATGTTATAAAACTTGTTGTTAAGTTTTCATTCCACATTTTTGCCAAGTATATTGTATATTGTAATCTGTCCATTTGTTACCCTTAAATACCAATGTGATTAGGAAACCAGCAGTACAGAATACTCTCTCCATATTTTATAAACAGATTATCTTTCTGTAAGATTTGGTATATTAATGGGTTGTCAAATATAGATTTTTTAAGACTTTAAAGGTGGAAAGGAATCTGAAAAGATGATTTAAATAGTTCAAAAAAATTTAGTATTATTTTTGCTCTTAAAATGGAGGCTTCATCCAATAAACAGCTCAAGAGATTTAAAATTGATGGAAATAAGGGCAATAACTCTTTAAATGATGAACCTGAAATGATGAAAGTACATGTATTTAAACGAATACAATTCAGCTACCAAATGGTATCAAATTATAAGCAAGCAACTTGCAAGCTGGTTGTTACAAGGAGGTGAATCTACAGACAGACAGACAGAAAAGGTGATCAGAAGATGGCTCATGATTTTTAATGTGGGCTGCATGGCCAGCCATAAATATGGTTGTGCAAGGCTAAAAACAACTGATTACCATATTTTTGGATTTAAGCAGTTCCAGTAACACTGCAAATTTAAATAAGTAGTCTTCTGGGTTTTGTGCCTTGTCCTGGTTCTCAAGGTGACTATTGGTCAGTTTCTCTTGATTCTCAGGGTTGCAAAGGATGATACATCCTAGTGACATTGCCACCTCCACCTGAATTTCCTCTGACAGTGGGTTGTTCAGCAGCCGAACCAGATGTGGTATTGCCCCTTCCTCTGCAATCTTTCGCTGAGTAACTTTGTTATTGCGATATGCCACACCTGGAAGAATAATGGATTTTTCCATGAAACAGACATGTGGACAAGTTTATCTCTAACTGGGGCACATGTGGCTTCCATGATGTGTGCTGCTGGTTTATCTTTAGAGTATTTCACAGTAAAAAAATTTGATCATCACATGAAGATGATTTTGAAAGAAGGTTTTCATTTGCTTATCACTGTATTATCTGTAACTTATATAAAACTTTTATTAGTTGGATGGTATGAATAATTATAGGTAAAGGTCTTAATAATAAGTTTCTACTATTCTCATGTTTGAAAAAACTGCAAATGTTTGACAAAAATAAGGAGTTGTCTTTATGAAAAAGTACCCCATAAAAGGTTTCTGATTTTCATGAATTACTGGTACAAAAAACTAGGAAATTATGAAAACTGAAACACAATGCAGTAAGAGAAAATAATTACAATTCAGCTTTACATAAACAGTCATCACTTTTCACAAATGACTGATGTTGTTCAGCTGTCTGATTTTTTTTTTCTTTTTTTTTCCCAATTAGATGATATACATAGTATCTCACTTAATGGCAGTGTCTGGCAAAACTTTCATTTACAAACTCAGTTTGGCATATATTAGGATACTTTTACGGTTAATTTTTAGTGCAATGTTGGAGAATTTGACTTTCCTAATGTGTTTTTTTAGCACAGCTAAGCATGCTAGTAATAAAAGAAATTCATTCAAAGTTTAAAGGATGGCATGCTTTTTCTTGTAATATGTTCAGTTGAATATCTATCCCTAAGTAAAGATCATTCCAAAGTACAGCAGAAAGTACCTGTCATCAATTGTGCATAAAATAACAGCTAACGTGTGATTACAAATTGATTTGCAGTTTGACAATCAGAAAGTCCTCTTAATAAGAACAATTCAAAGTTGTGTTGGGGAGTTCATTTTTTCAATGTGACACTGTTATTAAAATCACATAAGTTTTCAGCAACAGAAAGTTTACAAAGCCTACTTACAACAATGATTTGTCAAGCTTCCATACTTTTTTCTTTGACCTTTTCATTTTCTTTCAGAAGATGGTATTGCTATTATTAAAACTATATAAACACGTTTCTCTTCATTACTAGACATAAGTTGTAACCACATCATTTTTCATCCCACCTCTCCAAGAGTTCATAGCATCATGCTTGGCTGAGGTAATAAATCATGACTTATTAATGATCTCATAGTATAATGATGGACTGAAGTAATAAATCAAGTCATATTAATGATCTCACAGCAAAATGCTAGGCTAAGATAATAAGTCATGTCATATTAATGTAGCAGGATCATACTTGTTTAGAATTTTATGTATTCATGTTTTGAGTAGGAATAAGTGGGTATTTTATTATTTTATGTAATTAATGTTCATTGGTGAGTGAAATAAAGTCATCAGTTGCAATTATTGTGTTCATTTTACACATATTTAGCCAATTAGGCAATCTTTAACCAGAATTACCTGTTCAAGTTTTGTTCACTCTGAGCAATGAAGCTACCCTGAATACTGTTCATGTTGAGCTGTTCTATTATATGACAAGTGGTAAGTAACTTTCCAATTGGTTAGTTTGCTACTTGTCTGTATAAACAACATAGCATGAACAGCATATTAGTGGTAGTCATTCCATTAGAGTCTCTGAAGTGTGCTGGTCATGTGTCTGTATAAACAACATAGCATGAACAGCATATTAGTGGTAGTCATTCAATTAGAGTCTCTGAAGTGTGCCGGTCATGAGATTGCAGTAAGAAGAGTGCCTGATAATTCTTTTGCTTCAAGGAAAAATGTGATGACCTTTGTCCCATATGATAAGGTACACTGATTTATGATATAGTTAATGTAACAGTTTTTTCATATGTACTCCAGGGATGGTCCTGGCTTCGAAAAAGTTGTCGCCAAAAAAATCGCCAACCTCAATACTTTGTCGCCAATTTTAAAAAAATGTCACCAGAACAAGTAGTGAATATTTTTCCAAGTCTACTAATGTAATAGGCAATGAATATTGAAAAAGATGGTATAGTTTTTACTTTATTGACAACAAGCAATACAGCTATAATATTACAAAATAAATCATTACATGACTGTTTTGCACTATTAAAATGTTATAGAATGTCACATGATGATCCGTCATGATGTCAGGGCTGCCCACTTGTTGAATGCAGTTTCAAAGTCTAATTCTTCACATCTGTACATGCTGATTCTCATTAAATTCTCTAGAGTTGAGATGCCGAGTTTATTTCTGATGTCAGTTTTTATGAGGTTCATCTTACTGAATCCACGTTCACAGTGTACAGTGCTGACAGGTGACACCAGTAGTCTCTCAGCAGCCGCAGATGTGCAAAGATATGTTGCCCTGAATCTCACTGCCAACTGAATCAAGTCCTTAACACCTCTGTACACCTTACCATTCCTGAGAACCTGAACCCTAGCATAAGCCACAAAGCCAGCCAACTCCAGACTAACCTCTGACTGATTACCTAACCCACAAGTAGACATGTAATCTGAAACAATATCTGAAACCTCTGAAAGAATGGAACTGTTAGCCTGTGAGCCATACAAATAGGAATCAAACAACTTGGTTAGAGCACTTAGAACTATTGAATCCCCCTCCTCTGTGAACCTTGCCTTTAGATTGTCTATAACAATATCTAAAATCTGGCACAAGACCATGCAGCCTCCGACCTTTGCTTAGCACCATCGCTAATTGTATGGCGTTTGTATTCAAAAGTACACAAACCTGATGAATCTAAGCTTGGTTCTGCTGGAATCTCAGAAAGAAACCTAGAAATATTACTACCAGACTCTGACCTCAGACTTTCAAGAACCTCAACAGTGAAGTGGAGAAGCGGATTAACCTTGGTAAAGTCAATATCAGATCTGATAAGCTAGACACAGGACTGCCAAATGCCTCAGAATGTCAGCTATATAGTGTGCTGTATAAACAAATTTGAAACAAGCAATGGACTTATACAGTGCAAGAGCTTTTGCAGACTTGTCTTCCAAGAAGACACCAACTAGAGTGGGAAAATTATCAACATGTGCCTGCACACTACCTTAAAAACTCAGCCACCTTGTGTGGAATACCTGATGCAAATGAGTGTGAGAAACCTCCAATACTGACTGAATAGCCTCAAGCCTACACATATTACGGGGGGGAATATGCAAAATACTTGCACATATTATTCAATGCAGTGAGTTGCAAGCAAACCTTTAGTAGCCTCCTTCAACCTGGTAACAACACCACTCTTGCAACCCAACATGACTGCAACACCATTGGCTGACACACCAACCAAATTGTTCAGACTAAAACCAAATGACTTAATTAAACCTAACAAATCTGAATATATAGATTCGGCATTTGCAGTTTGAAGCTGATGAATACCTAGAAAGTGTGTAACTGGTTTAACACTGCCAACCAAACTAGTCAAGTACCTAACATAAACAACCAAATTCTGATGTACTGAAACATCTGTGCTCTCATCAAGCATGACACGATAAACACAAGATTCCTTGACCTCGGTAACCATCTCGTCACCTATTACATCAGCCAACGACTGCTTTAACTCACTGGTGCTTTTGTGATTGTCATACAATGTGTGCATATCTACTTTAAGGTCTGAGAGTTGATTGGCACCCTGAAATGGAAATAATCATTAATTTTTTATGCCATAAATATTTCATTCATAATTATTCATGTTCTGATTATGTTAATCATATATATATATATATATATATATATATATATATATATATATATATATATATATATATATATATAATTAGCAAAAAAATTGGCATTAATGCAGCAATCACGGTGTACTACAGATGTAACATCACATTAAATATTTTAAGGTTGTACACGTGTTTTCCGCCATGTTACTGTCATTTAAATCATGGAATATTACAGTTAACAAGCTATAATATTCTCAATACCTGTGTGATACACAACTGGTGCAGCTTTGTAGTAAACCGCAAAGAAAGTGTTCCTCATGTCACTGATAATGGCATTTTTACTTTTACTAATAGCAGCAATCTTCGCTACTTCCATGGTCTTGGCATCCTGCATCACTGTTAGTGCATAGGTATGACTGTTGTCACCTGAAAAAAATGCATTATCAAATATAAAATATCTACTTTCCTGACATCTACAGTGTCTCACTCATTTTTTTAATAGAAACATCAGGTATTAAGCAAATCTATATTATGTACATTATTTTCCAAATAATAGTTTTGTAAGGAACTTTAGTTAATGACATTTTAATACTAAAACCCTATGATCGTACTTTGCAATGTAAGATAAGTGATGTATAATGCAACTGTCGATTTCATGCATTCAGTAATTAAATGGGCCCCCCCCCCTTTTTATGACTAGCTTCACAAAGTACATCTCCGTCAACCAGGAGTTAACAAATTTATTTTTGCCGCGCTTTACATGCTTTGCTTATAGTGAATTGCTTCCTAAATCACAAAAATGCTCACTGAATGCTGTAGAATTTTTCTCGACAAGCAAACTAGGACTTCCATTCCCACTAATGAAACTTACATGAGTCAACACCTGGCATTGATGTACCGTATATATAAGCATTAAATACCGTCATTACATTAAAAGGAGTGAAGAAACATATCACAGAGCATATGTGCCCCCCCCCCAAACCAATTCAGAAAAAATTTGTTATTGAGTCAACAATGTTATATGCATATACTAGTTAACAATAAGGAAATAAGGTGGGATACATAATGTGGGAAATAGTTATCACATGTATGGTAGCTTGAGACAACATTTGAACTGTTAACATAAATTCACACCCATTTTAGACATTGTTAGTTATAACAAAAAAGGGCATGGTTTATTTGTCAATCAGTTGCTAGTACTTTCACTCACTGTAGAACAGGCAGTTTCTCTGAAGTATGTCGAAGAGGCTTAAGTCTAACCTTCAGCTATTGTATAGAATATGAAATGGGTACATGTTGGCGGAAGGGGGCAAATAACGCACTCCACAGGCAGAAACGGCATGTCCTTTTTAAGAATTTCACATGTATTGGACCCGAAAGTCAGAGAATATTTAGTAAAAATGATACTTAAATATGCCGCAAAAAACTTCCTGATAGTAGGTCCCAATCTGCGTGCTTTCGTATTCAATCTCCCGACTTGGCTTGAAAAGATTTATTTTTTGTATGACACGCTAGAATAATTGTACAGTATTAACTAAATTTATTCAACGACTATTTGAATTCTTTGGAAATTAATGAATTCTTTCTGTACATTTGAAACTTCAACAGGGAAGGGGCATTTTTCTGGGAACTATTGGAATTGATAGGACATTTAGGAAATAGGAATTCATTCACCATGCTGTGAGTTAATTTAATTCTTTCACTCCTGTAATTTGAGAAATAAATTATTTTCAATTATGCAAAACTTGTTTGTTTTGCTATTTCTTGTTGCATAGTTTAAGTCCCTGCAGTCGTAACACAGGATTGATGGCAAAAGTAAAAGATCAATGAGCAAAATTAACATATATTACTTACCCCACCTGGATTCATGTTTGGTGTGGATTCATGTTTGGTGACACACTCCTTCTTCAAAAATATCACAGCCAGTTGTAAATGAATTGACGACTTGTGCCTTGATACATGTATCACAGAACATCTGGTTTAAGTTTGTATCATATCTCAGCCACAGACGCCCATGTTTCCAGCTGTTGAGAAATTTTCGGGAACTTTTGACCCCTTCGTCATGATGTGGTGTTGCACTTGAAGCATTACTACAACCACTACATGTAGATGATGTTGGACTGCCAGGTATAACATCAGGTTCAGTGACTGTGTTGTCTGATGAATTTGTACTAAATCCAAATGCTGTTAATTTTGTTAACTTACTCTTAGGATGAGATGATGAACATGCAAAGTCTAACTTACGTTTACCCATGATAATGTTGCGCTGTTGACAATATATAATTCTGATTGAGATTTTTTCCATTTGCTTTGTATTTATACACAGCAATTGGTACTTCAAAGGTAATCAGTTTTCTCTGAAGTTTCAGCAAAACTATTTTATTGGTATATTAAAAAAAAACAACAGAAGGATTTAGCCATCATTCAGTTAATTGTAGCTGTTTCTGTTTGCGTCTTCAGAGGTCGGTCGATTGTAGGTATAGTCCAGTAGCATGATTAAGTGTATCACAGCATACAGTACTCAGGCCAGATGTCAACATAAGCAGATTATGATGTAACAATGCACAGTAAAGATGGGTTGGCAATACGAACAAAGGATTTATTTATGTAACAAATAGATTCCAGTGCATTGTGTATCCAAGTTTGTGACTTCCTTTCATGGTCCCTTTGAATTTCTCCACTCCAAATCCATGATTGTATGTCCAAATTAAACAGCCAAAAAGGCTGTCACCAAAAAAATCGTCAGATGGTATATTTTGCTGCCAATAAGGAAAGAAAAATCGCAATTTGCAACATTGGCGAAGCCCAGGACAATCCCTGGTACTCTGTATATTTCTCTGAAATGTATGTTGATGTATTTTAGTATCATTAATTGGTTATCAACCTGGTTATTCTTTTCTGAGCCTATCATTCTGTCCATATGCTTGTCTCTCTGTCTGTCTGCTCTCTACTATTGCTCGACACACTGATTGCTTTGTGTTTGGGTTTATTTGGTCCACTATCTCTCTATATGGATAATTAATAAATATAAGAGGTAGTAAAGTCATTTGTATTGAATATCCTGTAAATTGAATTAATGTATACATGCAGAACAATAATGTACAGAGGACGGTATTGTTATGTATTGTTGTAGTTAATGTATTTTTATTGTATTTGCAGGGTGTAAGAAAGCAGGAGAAATGTATTTATCTCTATTTACCAACCTCATGCACAATAAACCCAATTTCTTACAACAAATACTGGACTTGTATTTTCTATTCCAGGAGTAGAAGGCAAGTTCTGTAACATTAATAATCTCATAGCAACATGCTAGTCTGAGGTAATAAGTAATGTCTTTAAAGTGTCCAGTCAGTATCATTGTAGAAATGACGTCTTTAAAAGTGTCCAGAGAGTATTAGCATGGAAATTACATCTTTGAAGTGTCCAGTCATTATCAATATGGAA
This sequence comes from Megalonaias nervosa, assembly GCA_016617855.1. Taxonomy (NCBI): domain Eukaryota; kingdom Metazoa; phylum Mollusca; class Bivalvia; order Unionida; family Unionidae; genus Megalonaias; species Megalonaias nervosa. The sequence goes on along the minus strand of JAECUM010003981.1, from coordinate 6,482 downwards.
ATGATGTCTTTGAAGCATCCAGTCATTATCAACATGGAAATGATGTCTTTGAAGCGTCAAGTCATTATCAACTTGGAAATGATGTCTCTTAAGTGTCAAGTCATTATCAATGTGGAAATGATGTCTTTGAAGCATTCAGTCATTATCAATATGGAAATTATGTCTTTGAAGTGTCCAGTTATTATCACTGTAGAAATGACATCTTTAAAGTGCCTAGTCATTATTAACATGGAATTGATGCCATTTTTTAAGTGTCCAGTCAGTATTAACATGAAAATAATGTCTTTGAAGTGTCCAGTCAATATTAACATGAAAACGATGTCTTTGAAGTGTCCAGTCATTATCAACATGGAAATGATGTCTTTGAAGTGTCTAGTTATTATCAACATGGAAATGATGTCTTTGAAGTGTCCAGTCAGTATCATTGCAGAAATGATGTCTTTTAAGCGTCCAGTCAATATTTAATGGAAATGATGTCTTTAAAGTGTCCAGTCATTATCAATATGGAAATGATGGTTAGAAGTTCATTTCAGAAAGTTCATTTCATTATTGACGTATTTGTCTATTTATATTCAAAACAATGAGTCATTTAATATCCTATCATATGAAGTAAAATCTCCCAAGCAAATCTGATAAATCTCTTGATTTGGCTTTTCTGGGCTGTCATATTTTTGACAAAGTGTTTAAAGTTCAAAACTGTACAACTATTATATTATTAAGTTACTCACCAACACACAAAATTCCAAGGACCTTAATGACCATGAGCAGGACAGTACTGGACACCTTATTAGACCGCAGCAGTCTGACCAACTGTGAGAATATATCAGCCTTGGCTAATTTGTTCTGATTTTCAAAATCCTCCTTGCCCAGAGCTATTGCCATCATACAACCTGTAAAATTGTGTGGTAGAGCAAGATTTATCAGACGTTTCATTATACAACATGCAAAATTGTGTAGTGGAGCAAGACTTATCAGACCTGCCATTACACAACCTGTAAAATTGTGTAGTGGAGCAAGACTTATCAGACCTGCCATTACACAACCTGTAAAACTTATCAGGCCTGTAGTGGAGCAAGACTTATCAGACCTGCCATTACACAACCTGTAAAATTGTGTAGTGGAGCAAGACTTACCAGACTTGCCATCATATAACATGTAAAATTGTGTAGTGGAGCAAGACTTATCAGACCTGCCACCATACAACATGAAAAATTGTGTAGTGCAGCAAGATTTATAAGATCTGCCATCAAACAGCATGAAAAATTGTGTAGTGAAGCAAGACTTATCAGACCTGCCATCACACAACCTGTAAAATTGTGTAGTGGAGCAAGACATATCAGACTTGCCATCATACAACATGTAAAATTGTGTAGTGGAGTAAGACTTATCGGACCTGCCATCATCATCATCATCATCATCATCATCATCATCAACCCTTGACCCAAGAGGTCGTTGGGGCACCACAGTTGACTTTACAACCAATTCTCTCCATCTTTCCCTGTTCTCTACTGTCCTTTGGGAATCTCCAAATCCCATGCCTGTCCACTCCTTAATGTTGTCTTCCCACCTCTTTTTCTGTCTGCCTCTTCTTCTGCACCCTCGCACTGTGCCTTGCAAGATTGTTTTGCCAGTCCAGATGATCTTGAGACATGACCGTGCTACTTCAGTTTGTGCTTTCTTACAGTGGTCAAGAGGTCTTCTTAGGATCCGATGGCTCAGTGGATCCTGTTGTGGACTTCTTTGTTGGTTACATGGTCAATGTATGAGATGCCCAAGATCTTGCGGTAGCATCTCATTTTGAAGGTTTGAATCCTTCTTTGTTGATCTGATGTGAGCGTCCAGGTTTTGCAAGCATACAGAAAGATGGATATGACAATCGAGTGCATCAACCTTATTTAGGAACCAAAAGCAATGTTGGTATCTTTCCATACAACATGAAAAATTGTGTAATGGAGCAAGACTTATCAGACCTGCCATCATACAACATGAAAAATTGTGTAATGGAGCATGATTTATCAGGCCTGCCATCATACAACATGAAAAATTGTGTAGTGGAGCAAGACTTATCAGACCTGCCATTATAGAAGCAATGACTATCTGAAGGTTCTCAAAATATCTTCTCATAGTGTACATTACATGAAAACCTGTAGCAAGGTTTTCAGGCTATTCAAGTATCCTAGATTTTCTTTAAAAATAATAGTCAAAATAAAAGGTCACTGCCAAAAATTAATCTTTCAGTTAATCAGAATTTTATTTTTAATACAAATGAGAATGTCCTTGTGTTGTGTATGCACAACACAAATTACTCACCTTTACACAAAAAAATGGGGTGTTTTGTTGTTTATAAATAATGTCATCAAAACTATGGTTTTGGTACATGTTATATTCTCTTCTACATTTGAAAGAAAAGTAAATTAAATAATGTTTATGGTACACTATCATAGCAGACAGCAAGTTGTTAATTTGGCATCACTTTATAAATTGCCAGTACCAAGCCTATCAAATAACTGCCTTCCATTATGGCAAACATCTCCTTCTAGATTTAATGACAGTGATGAGACTGTTTCAATTTAAAAAGATTTGACGACATTATTGTTAATCTAAGCAAAAAAAGGGTCATGCAAATAATTTCAGCCAGCAGTATAGGAGACTCACCAACATACAGTAGTTTTTCTGTGTGATCCAGCAACATCTGGATAATATGTGGGATACCAGTTGTCTCTGCAATCTTCTTTTGCTGTGTTTTAGTAATCCCTGCCAAGGACCACAATGCACAGGCCACCTGTTCTCGAACCTCCTCTTTTATGTTCTGAAACAAGACTGTGACAATAAGTGAACATGGAAGATACAGAATCATAATTCAACCATGGGCTGTACATACAATCTGAAGTGTTCAAATAGACAGAAACTAAATAATAATTTTACCATGGGTAGTACAAACAATTTGAAGTGTTCCAACACACAGAGACAAAATCATAATTTTACTGTGGGCAGTACAGGCAATTTAAAGTGTTCAAAGACACGGAGATTAAATTATAATTTTACCATAGGCAGTACATACAATTTAAAGTGTTCAAACACACATGGAGACTAAATCTAAATCATAATTTTACCATGGGCAGTACATACAATTTAAAGTGTTCAAATACACATGGAGACTAAATCATAATTTTACTATGGGCAGTACACACAATTTGAAGTGTTCAAACACACGGAGACTAATCATAATTTTATCATGGGTAGTGTACACAATTTGAAGTGTTCAAACACATGGAGACTAATCATAATTTCATCATGGGTGGTGTACACAATTTGAAGTGTTAAAATATGCATTCAGCAAATCATGCTTTTCATCATTCATGTTTAACCTGTGGTCCCAAAAGGGTCGAATTTGCTTTAAATGACTATTCATTTAGCTCAAATGACAGGTTGCAAAATCTATCATATAAAATATCAGACACTGGACATGATGTGCCTATACAGTTGCTTGGTCATTATGTTTTGCCAATTGTTTAAACACCATATAGGCACAAAGCACAAAACAAATGAGGTATGAATGTTTATCTCATGGACTTTATCAAAACCTTATAATACCTTAATAAGTGTCCTAGGGTGTGTACTATAGACATTAAATCAGCCCCTCTCACCGTGTGATTTTCAACCATACTGAATACAGGTGTATCTGCTCATCTCAGACCATTTTAAGAAAATATGTGTAGCCTAATCCCTAATTAAAATAAAAAACTATCAACAACAACTAAGCTTTCTTATCATCATATTCCAACACTCGTTTGAGGACCTGATAAAACTTTAGCACTAGATTTGACTGGAAGTGCCTGCCAATCAAGTGTTATATATTTTAACTGTTATTAAAACTTTGTGATCTTCTGATAAAAGAAAAGAGTGAGAAGCAACAAGCTTTATAAAATTCATGAAATAATCTATTTCATAGAATACAGAGTGAAAATGTAAAAATAAGGAACTTATGGTATTGTGAATTAAATCCTAAGTAATCCTAGAATTACTAACGCAACTTTTGATGATTAATGTTCTGAATAAATTTAGTGGTGATGCAAAATAAATTCAATTCTATAAGTGTTGTTGGGCCTGTGGTGGCCCATATAGTGGTAATGTGCCAACAGTCTTTTGTTTAAAATTTCATGATAAATTCAAGTCTGTGTCTAAGAATATTATTTTTATGAGCATTTTGTATTTCCGGTGAATAAATAATTTGAATAAATAAAATTCCAGCCCAAATGAACTACTGGACACAATATTAATGCAACTAATTCTATTCAGATCTTAAAGCATGAATGAGTAATATTTAGAAAAATAAGATTAAATAGTCCTTTACTTGACATCAGGTCACAATTAACATATTCTAACAAAAACCTATTATCTAATGGAAAATTTCTTTCTAAAAGATTCCCAATGTTTACAAGATCTTAGTTAAAAATTAGAAGGTCTGTTGCTATTATAATAAAGAAAATGGAAAACACAATGTCCTTGACAAAGACCAAGATAAATATGCTTATTTTAATTAATAATTATCTTAATATTAATCCCATCCTCATAGAGAAAATATTAAGTTTATATTAGTTGTTTACAGAATAAAAAAAAAAAAAAACATTTCAGGTCGGGTAGAAAATGAACTTAATTTTGGACAAGGGTGAAGTCCAAACTACAGTTATCTGGACAGCATACAATGAAATAGATAAAAACTTTCAAAAAACTAACAAACAAATAATGCAAATTAAATATACACAACTATAATAAACCCACTTAATGTTATCTAATAATTCATGTTTAGAATTTGAAGACTGGAATATATACTGTTGCAGGGCAAAATTCTATTATAATGAAACTATTTTTCTTATTTCAGTCACCTTGGTCTTTATTATCGAGCTTCTGACCCAAAAATCAGTAAGGGTTTTGATTACTCCAGATGAAAGTTATGCACAAAGTCTGGTAACTGTAGATGAGGGACAACTCAATTTACTGAGCAGAAACAAAATTAGTAACAGATGGAATAGATGAATGGACAGACAGTTTACATAATAGTCTCCGCCTTATGATAGCCATATCAAACCAGCTCACAAAAGGTTATTCATTTTTGCATTTATGGTAACATAATTATGCAAAATTATCAATTTCTCACTCATTTACCACCAAACATCCTTAAAACTTTAAGAGATGATGTCAACCTCAACCCCTATCAGCATGGAACAGGAATAACAGCTTCAACAAATAAGTATTTCAATAAAATATAGTAATAATTCAAAATTTTATCCAACAATATTTTTAAACATTAAAGTTTACTGAATGAAGTTCCTTTTGGTTGAAATGTTGCTTGCTAAAGTAATTTTTTATGCCAAGTGACATGTTAAAGTAATGGTGAAAACATGCTGAAATCTAGAACTATAAAGGTATTTGTGTTCCTAAATGTTGATGCACTGCATTGTATTCTTTTTCATTTCTGTAGCATATGTCATGTTTTTATCTACCGGGTATAACCACATTTTTATAAACTGGATAAGCAAGACTCATCAACTCCAGTGTTTGATGGTTACAAATGACGATGAATGAAAGTATGCTGTCATTCTTTTTTGTATAAAACATAACATCTTACCTAAATTTCTAACAGAAAAGAAGAACATGGGGGTTTATTTAACTGTCTTCGTTTCAGTATAAAAGATGAAGAATACAAAAAAATAAGTGAATATGAAGAAATATGAGAGATATCAGTTTAGTTGGCTTCATGCTGGTTCCTGGATGATATTTGTGTAGATATGCACTACTTTTAGTATGTTTCCAACAAATCATACCAAAGTACAATATAGGATATTATTATTAATGTGACTGTATTACTACAGTTATAGGTGATATAATATGGGGCATTATTATTATTAATATGACTGTATTACCAGAGTTACAAGCACAGGGGATACAATATAGAACATTATTATTATTATGACTGTATTACTACATTTATAGGGAATACAATATAGAACATTATTATTATTATGACTGTGTATACCACTGTTGCAAGCATAGGGGATACAATATAGAACATTATTATTATTATGACTGTATTATAACATTTATAGGGGATACAATATAGAACATTATTATTATTATTATGACTGTATTATCACAGTTATGAGCATGGGGGTACAATATAGAACATTAATATTATTATTATGACTGTATTGCCACAGTTATAAGCATAGGGGATACAATATAGAACATTATTATTATGACTGTGTATTACTACATTTATAGGGGATACAATACAGAACATTATTATTATTATGACTGTGTATTACCATAGTTATGAGCATAGGGGATACAATATAGAACATTATTATTATTATGAATGTATTACTACATTTATAGGGGATACAATATAGAACATTATTATTATTACTACATTTATAGGGGATACAGTATAGAACATTATTATTATTAATATGACTGTGTGT